>VKKT01001063.1:21743-34601 GCA_008038995.1 Haliotis laevigata
TTCTTTTTTAATTTCTCTCACGACGTTTCGAGACCATTCCAGGTCCCTTCATCAGTTCACCTCATGAAGGGACCTGGAATGGTCTCGAAACGTCGTGAGAGAAATTAAAAAAGAAGTTTAATCCATAAAAATATCTTGGACAGTATTTCAGTTGTCACAACATTTCAGTTTCATTGGTAAGTCCAAACATGATACAGGTTACAGTGAGTGAGCGAGTGAGTGCGTGAGAGTAAAAAGAGTTTCATCCTGATGAGAACAGTATTTCAGTTAAAGCAGGTCTTCAGCATGACAAGTGGACACTTTAACCACTACGCTACCCAACTGTTCTGCAAGTCTTATATGTCTACCACTTGTAATGTTTGAGCCCACAAAGGTTAGGGTTTACCACCATTTTGAAAGTATTTGTTTTTCCATAGTTTATCGGTGTTTTCAGAAGAAAGCCTCAGGTAATACTTCTCTTGAATATGATGCTGTCAAGCAAAGAATCATTTATAATGGACAAAAATGGGATTCAAACTCTCATAGCAGAACTATGGTTGAAATGGTCCACCTTTGTCTATACATGTCTATCAAATCTGAAATGTGACAGCTCAAATATCACAGGTCCTATTTGATGACTCACACAAACTAATGGACACTTTGGAAAGCAATATCCATGTTATTATGAATAAATCAAAACTTGTTATCTCTACACAAAACAAATGGCTGACATATACTAAAAACGTACCTGTTTCAACTTTTCCATTCTGTCAAAATCCAGATTCATTCATATGTATGAGAATCACATTCCACCATGAAATGCAATTAATCTTTACATGTTATGAATATTTAATGGCAATCCAAACTTGTCATCACACTGGGTTTTCAACCAATGAAATCTGCCTAAATATTTGTAACTTTGAAAGCACATTAGCACATCAAGGTCTGAAATTTTATGTGAATAAACCACCGAGTCAGCTATTAGTGTAAACATTTCAGGGATCAAATTACATCCAAGCTGTGGGGAACTTATACATAGTTGTGGAGAGTTATTATAAACAATGAACAAGGCAATACATAACCTTGTCTGCCACCATCATATATTACTATGGGTTAACAGTTGTATCTGCAGATCTAACTTTCTTATGAAATTGTTATGAGTTGTAAGTGCAGGTTCTGTATATATACTGAGGGAAACAAATAAGGGAACACTACTTCATGGCAGTTTTCCTTTATTTATTCTCAGATTTCCTCCCACAGCGCTATTCAAAGCTGGAGATGAAAACTGGAACATATTAAAGGAATGCTTGAATTTTCCTGTGTTCCTTTATTTGTTTCTCTCAGTATATGTTATGTGATCGATTTGAGAAAACTTAGGCCTGGCGAATATAACTTTACTGATAACAGTTTCAGGTTAAGCTTTTTGACGATGCTGCTGCTGCTGCTTGTCATTATTGTGGTGATATTTGTTTGTTTTTTTTCAATGGAAGGGTAAACAAATAAACTTTTGATTTCCGACTTGCAATATTTTCCAATTTAAGGTGAAATTTAAGTTTGTACATAATTACATTTAGATTTGGAATTGTAATATTTTACCATTTCAGGTTAAATTTATGTCTGTAGGTATGTGCATAATAACAAGAACACTTAGAGTATATCACAAAGACACAACTATAAAGTATGGCTAAAATACTGTCTGGTACATAAACCACCTGTTTGAAACATATAAGTAAATACTGAAAACACAAGACCTACAACATAGTGATATGGTTGTCTTCAGACAGGATAACACGTACAACTTGTTAAGGTGACAAGACCATGCATTAAGTGTTGAAGTATTGACCTACAAGAGCAAAATTATAAAATAACTCTAAAAAAATAATAAATACATAAATAAACACTTTTATATCCATCTATGTTAGTGTGAATATAATTGTATTAAAGATACATTATCTTTCTCAATGTTTATTTTGTTTAAAAATATAAAATATTAAAACTTCCCCTGGTTTTAACATAATAAATATGGTGAATTACAAATCCATCCCCATAACTATGTTTCAGATATACTTTTTATACATATTCATATGAATTTATCAACAACTTAAAAACATATATTTCCCAATGCTGTTAAAATGACGTGAATATAAAGCATGACTTCTTATAATTCCTGTTCATTAAAATAAAGATGGTTAAGGATCTTGTTTAATGTCATTTGGCAATTTCAGAACCACACATGCTTCGTAAATAAACCAGACTTAAACTGATAGTAGACATGGGTGAAACATGTCAATCACTGTCTACATAAGATCACATCCTGCAAAGTGGAACCACACCCAACATCCGATCATGTCTGACCTAATGGTAGAGCCAGTTAATGTCACCTAATGGCAATAAATCATTGCTTTGTTAAAATTAGGATCATTAGGTTTATTTATAAGCATCTTCATTCTTAGTCTTGCTGACTTAATTTTCTTTTCAAGCTGACAATTTAAGGCATATTTACATCATGCACCTGAGGCATGATATGAATAATAATACAAAAAACAAACAAATTAACTCTAAAACAACGGATGGATATTTGTTAGATGAATGCAGAGAAAAGTTACTTCAACAAGCACTGGGTCACAATGATAGACGTGTACACTAAAAAAACATGGTAAAACCTATTCAAACAGGTTTCTGCTTCTGGCAATATGGCAGAGAAGTATCAAATTACAAAGAACAAATGCGATCCACGAAAAACACAAAAATGTTGCTGATGAGGATGAATGAGCATGTCGTGTGGGTACTCAAATGAAGCAGAATTTTCTGAACTTTCAAACGAATTGTCACATGTGAAGCTTCCACCTGACAATCTGACATTATATCTGACAACGCAATAACAAGAATGTAGTCATACACATGTACATCACAGAATACCTGTGAAATGATCAAACCTGCAGAGTGCGGAGGTGCTGATGAGGTATCCTGGGAACAATGCCGGAATATTTAATCAATATAAGATCCAGGTGTGGTAATAAAGACTACAGTACACAGTCGACGTTTCGCACATCTCACGTCAAGGGGTGACTCACACTCTCTGCTACCACACTTGAAGAGATCAATAACATCAGAGAGACATCGCCATAACAAATAACTTCACTTGATTACTGTAAAAAACATGTTCTGTCATCGCTTTCAGCAAATTGGTATTTTGTTAATTTTTCCCAGACCGAAAAAGAATCCTGTGAGCGAGGAATATCAACATGTGTGGCTGTTGTAAGGCGACAGAATGGTTTACTTGATTGAACGTATGCAGTAAAAGCATGTAACACAAAACGCTTTTCACCATAATATAAACATTGCACTTGTCTTCATTAAATCAGCATTAAATGAACTGATATTGAGAGAGGTTATCTAATCTGATATCAATAAGATTCAAAGATCCCACATAATGCAATAACAAAATTCAATATTTCTAAAATGCATTATGAAATAATACTTATTTATGTACCACCAGGGAGGTTTTACTGGGGTAACAACTGTCATTGAACTTATATTGATATTTAAACTTTGAAGATATATTTTTACATTTTGTAAATTTAATACATTTCAAGGTGTGTTGATATTGTAGAACATTTACTATGACCGATGAATAACTATGGTCAACCATCTCATCCTGGCTATGCACTTTTAATGACTGCATGTAATTGGACCTGTTGCTGATACTATTCTCTATGCTGAAGACCATTTCCAGTGTTGCCAGCCTTCTCTTCCTCAAAACATTACTTACAATGCCCACAATCTCTTTGATGAAGCTCTATACAGTATGGTGAAGGCTCTATACAGTACGGTAAAGGCCCTACACAGTATGGTAAAGGCTCTATACAGTATGGTCAACGCCCTACACAGTGTGGTAAGGCCCTGCACAGTATGGTAAAGACTCTATACAGTATGGTGAAGGATCTATACAGTATGGTGAAGGCTCTACACAGTATGGTAAAGGCTCTACACAGTATGGTAAAGGCTCTAAACAGTATGGTAAAGGCTCTACACAGTATGGTGAAGGCTCAATACAGTATGGTAAAGGCTCTACACAGTATGGTAAAGGCTCTAAACAGTATGGTCAAGGCTCTATACAGTATGGTCAAGGCTCTACACAGTATGGTAAAGGCTCTAAACAGTATGGTAAATGCCCTATACAATATGGTCAAGTATGAAATATGTTCTATGTTGTATGACCAAGGCTCTATGCCATATGACTAAGGTTATGTACAGTATGGTACAGGCTTTGAACAGTATTTGAAAGGCTCTATACAATAATCTCTTCTTTACAACACCCGACCAAGTCAACCGCCAATGATGAAATTCAGTTTTCTGTGCTCTATGATGAAGACTCTATGCTCTTAGATCAGATATCTGTGGTGATGCCCCAGGACCAATCATCTCTTCTTTTTGTCAAACCCCATTCTAAAAACAGACTGTTTTAGGTAGTAGTGGTGTTTGTCCCAAAAGTAATCTCTTTTCTCCAACACCATGACCAGTGAAACCAAGGGAATCAAACTATACACTCAAGGTTCTATGCCCTATGATGAAGACTCTATGCTCAAAGGTCAATGGTGTTGTTCCAGGAACAATACTCTCTTCCTCACAATACCCTGACCATTCCTCAAACTCGAGGTTCAAGACATTCTGCTCTTTGATGACGACACTATACTCAAGGCTCTATCCTCTTTGATGAAGACTATATGCTCAAAGGTCAATGGTGTTGTATCAGGAACAATACTCTCTTCTTCACAACACCCTGACCATTCCTCAAACTTGATACACTCTGCTCTATGATGAAGACACTATGCTCAAGGCTCTATGCTCTATCATGAAGACTCTATGCTCCAAGGTCAATGGTGTTGTATCAGGAACAATACTCTCTTCCTCACAACACCCTGACTGCAGAAACCCCATTCCTCAAACTCAAGGTTAAAGACACTCTGCTCTGTGATGAAGACGCTATGCTCAAGGCTATCTACCTAATGGAGACAATATGATCAAGGCACTCTGCTCTATGATGAAGACACTATGATCAAGGCACTCTGCTCAATGACGAAGATTCTATGATCAAGGCACTCAGCTCTATGATGAAGACACTGATCAAGGCACTCTGCTCTATGATGAAGACACTATGCTCAAGGCTCTATGCTCTATGATGAAGGCTCTATGCTCAAAGGTCAATGGTGTTGTTCCAGGAACAATACCCTCTTCCTCACAACACCCTGACCATTCCTCAAACTTGAGGTTCAAGGCATTCTGCTCTGTGATGACGACATTATGCTCAAGGCTCTATGTCCTATGACCAAGACACGCTGCTCTATGACAAAGACACTATGATCAAGGTACACTGCCCTATGATGAAGATACCATGACCAAGGCACTCTGCCCTATGATGAAGATACTATGATCAAGGCGCTCTGCCCTATGGTGAAGATACTATGATCAAGGCACTCTGCCCTATGGTGATGATACTATGATCAAGGCATTCTGCCCTATGACAAAGACACTATGATCAAGGCACTCTGTCCTATGATGAAGATACTATGCTCAAGGCTATATGCCCTTTGATGAAGACTCTATGCTCAAAGCTCCGTTGTGTTGTCCCAGGAAGCCTCATCTCTTCCTCACAACACAAACGCCAAGTCAAACCTAATTACAGAAACTCTATTCCGAAGGTTCTTTCTCGCACTCCAGGTAACACTATAACAAAACAACAATGTCTATACCTGCAGCTACCTCAGCAGTGAGCAGACCCGTGAACCTGCCTCGCTCAAGTCCCGGAGCGACTGCTGCTGCTCAAACACTGAACTACACCACTCAACACCAGTCTGTGCAATACGATCTGTTGAGCCAGCTGGTGTTAGCGATTCATAAATACTTACCTGGCAATCTTTTAACCCATTTACGACAAACACGCACCAGTATTTATTTTCAATACTCAACTGAAGGCTCCTGTCTGGATTATCATCTGTTTCTTTACACAAGATGCTAAATGATGCTGAAGATGTATGGAGAGTCATAAAAATGACAAAAATAAGATAAAAATACAAATCTATTTTTCATATATGTTTTTAAACATAGACATCATACGACAATGTATGACACAGACTAACAGACATTCTGTCAACAGAACAAAAACATAAATCTGTTTAATCCAAACAGACTGCCGAAGAGAGTGCATTTTGTACAACTTTTATGGTTGTTTCAGTGAGTAATTCATATACAGAGAAGGTACACAGAGTTATCTCCCCTGATAAAACTCCTGCTGGACACTATCAGCTACACCTGACAAATCAGAAGCTGGAATATGAAAACAACTATTGTTTGAAGGCAGTGAAAAACATACAGTATTTCACCTAATACAGAGATGCCAACCCTAATTTAGGCAGTTAGTAATTTGGCCAAAAACTGATGCAAAAACTAGTATTTTTTTGCCAAAATTAGTATTAAGTTTTCCAAAGGATTTTCATATTCAATAAAAAAACATATAGATAGTCTAAGAACTTGTTATTAACACTGTACTCACCTAAATCAGTAGTAAGTATCCACATATTGCTTGATACTGAATAAAATGTGGTTGAAATTTATTGTGTATGGTATGTATGCTATTTTATGATTTAATTTATTGTATTGTTTTTTTAAATTCGCATATTTTTACTGCTATCGTAGTCACGTATTTTGTGTTATTTTTTTCGTAACGAATGCCATAAAATCGTACAGGTTGGCATCTCCGCTAATGTGCAAAGAAGTTTGTGCATAAATTTGTGTAAAGTGTATTATCTATTAAACCTCAATGGTTCTAATAAAAACATCTCATTGGCAAGAGACACACACATGTAGCTTCATGAATGACCTCTTGGACTATTGGATGAATGTTGTTCTGTGAAATATTTGGTAAGAATATAACACACATAACAAAACACACAGACACAAGTTGCTTGGTGGCTGAAAAAAATCACAAAGGAGATGTTGCACATCTCTTACACCCATCTCTGGATCCGTCACTGGGCACATCATGAAAGGAAAGAATATTAATGCAATGCCTTTACATTCTGTCAACTGTTTTCAAACTTCTTTGTCTCATTTGGCCCCATTCTGCCTTGCTCAGGACTGTCCCATAACATATACTACTCAAACAAAGTTAAGAAAGACCTGATTCTTTTAAGCCGCTATAGTTAATCTGAGATTACATAAATGCAAAAGAATCAAGTGTCCTTAACTTCTTGTGAGATGTACATTTGATGTTTGGGTGGGCTGAAAATTAGGATTTTAGTTGGAGGCAGAAAATATTTTCAGTCAACACTTCAAATTTTCGCTGCAGGAGTTAAAGAATTTTTATGCTCAAACCACATTATTTTTCCGAAAATGTCCATGTCCAAAGAACAGAAAGGTACAATTTGAAGATAATTTAAGGAAAAAATGACTCAAAAATAGCCAACCACCAGGTTTAGTCCAAAATATGAAAGGGTAAGCCTTGTACAAAGGCAGTACGAGCCAATGAGAGTTAAGTCACGTGATCCACCTACCTCCTCTCCCTCTGACCGGTATCCTATGGCATGTGGGTCATTCTTTGATGCCGTCACAGTGTGGCGCCGCGGTACCTGTCTGCGTCCATGGTGACCTGTGTGACTGCCCTGACGGTTTTTGGCGGTCACATACACCATCTCTCTTTCAATGCTGTTGCGTTCTTCTGGCGGCGCGGACATGGTTGTCTCGGCGCCGGGGGAGCGGTCTTGGTGAACATACTGCTCCGGGGGTGGAAGTGACCGAAGTTCCGCCCCAAGCAGGTTGCTGGAATCGGTGTTCTCCTTCTCCTGAATACTCCGACTGGCAGACGGCACTGGAACACAGAAAATAGAAATTATTATTCAGTATGATCATGAACTAAATTCATCTCAAATAGTGACGAATAACATAAAATAGAACATTGAAGAAAATCCAGTGAAGGTCAACATTTCTTCAGGAGTGAGTGAGTGAGCGAGCGAGCGGGCGGGCATGTGTGTCAGTTGGCGAGTGAAGATTGGTTTTCAGCAGTATCACCATGCCCATCATCTTCATGTAGAAGGAAAACCGATGCAGGTTATACACATTTGTAACTTTAACGATACCCAAACATCTGGAGATATAAAGCTAGTCACATACAGACTTGTCCGTGGTCAGTTGCACTTTGAACAGCACAGATATCAGAAGCTGAAAAAATCTGTAGACTTTCAATATGTTCAACATGGCATTGATCAGTAGTGCCTATGCAGAACGCCACAACCAGCAATATCCCAGCAACCTTTAAACATGGACTGGAAGGCCAATGGTTGAGACCATGAACAACAATCCACTTCATCATACTACACCAAAGTATTGAACCTACACCTGATCCTGTTGAGTGACCTCTTACAACAAGCATACAGAAGTCGTATTTTTCCCCTGAATCCATACAAGATGTCCTCCAATAAATAATTAGCTCACACGAGACGCTACTGTTTCTCAACCCTGGTCAACCCTGACTGATAACTGTGAATATTTTACGACTGAGATAAGTAACTTGTGGATTATTGTTCAAAAAGGAACTACATTGGTGCCATTGGTACGATAAAGTATGGTATGTCTGGTATCTTATGGGAAACTTGTGTAAGAGAGAAAACGATGGATGGGATTGAGTAGTTGTCTTCCTTGGAAGCCGTTTCTATACCAGTCTGTCCCTTTCCTGTGCATGACAATTTTGTTACATTCCCAGCACCTAGAATTTGGAAATGTCATTACTGAAAATTGTGAAAATGTTAACCAAGTGACTTGCTTTTTTAACAAATTAATATTTATTACACCAGACTCGCCTGAGATTGCGGATGAACAAAAAAGCACTAATTTCACTATACTAATTGTAGTTAAAATGAAACAGAATTTCAAACTGACAAATAGAGCAATTCAAATGAGGGAAAAATGTTCAGTATTATGACAGTAATCACTTGTCAACGTAGCAATCAGTAGGTTCAACTCCATGCATGGTTGAAAAGCCCCAACACAGCGAGGAGCTGTGGCATGATGCTCCAATAGTACTGAGTACTCCACGATGGGCTATCACTGTGAGGAGCTGTGATTGGCAACAGCAGTAGTATATGGTCCTTTGTGAATTGTCTATTGCTGTAAGGAGCTTGTCTTATATACAGCTATTTTCTAATTTGAATGTTCTCTAACGTCTATATATTTGGAATCCATATCACATCCAGCGTTCTTTGAAACTTTAGGGACATTGTTATGATGTCTGCCCCAAATATAAGCACATACATACCAAGCTTGTCCACCCTTAATCCATATTAAACAGAATTTGAATCATTTCTAAGCAAGAAGGCAGAATGAAAGCAGGTATACACATCAGGCTCCCATTCTTTATTCTGTTTGTTGCAGGATGGTCATATTTATCATTCATTATGCAAACTTTGAGTAAACAGACAGATAAAATGACCATTTTATTGTCTTGCTGCGAGCCATTACTTAAGACTTTAATCAACATGTGCACCCGTTACATACTGATCAGGCAATAAACCAAGATCTTGAGTAAATAAATGTAGACTGTTCATGCATAATAGATCCACAAAACATGCTTGTGTAATTGCGGACATGGCACTGTTTTCATAAGTTCCTCAAAATTCTCTCACAGTAAGTACTAATTGCTACATTTTGTCTGCATAAAGGTGATGGGTTCATAAGTTCTTTAGTGGTCTAATTGTAAGAAGACAACAAAATATCTCTCACGGTAAGTACTAATTACTACATTTTGTCCACATGAGGTAATGGGTTCATTTGTTTTTTGGTGGTATAAATTTAAGAAGAAAACAAAAAATCTCTCACGGTAAGTACTAATTGCTACATTTTATCTACATGAAGGTGATGGCAACTGTCAGAAGGTGGTATATTTTGTAACAGGACTTCAGTCACAATGTTTGGATGTAATGTAACACTGTATATAACCTACAAAGAATCTGTGCAGTGATCTCTACGTAGTTGTCTCCCTTGATGCACGAGACGATCGCACTAGAAGGAGTAGTTTATTTGTTTGTTGCTTAATGCTGCACCCAGCAATAATCCAGCTTTAGGCCAGATCAATTTTATTTCTTGTTTTTTTTATCCGCAAGTCATATTTGTTCAAAAATAAGAAAAAAAAAGAGAGTTAAGTTTCCCCGCACAAAAAATAAAATCCTAATGTTTTATTGGTCAAAACTGTAAATTTACTAGAAAAGTTTTTTTTAGATTGTGTTTTGCCCCATATACACTTCATAAATTGCCAAAAGTAAATACTTTTAGTATCTATTCATTTTTGTTTTTTATTTTTTTTCCTCCTGCCTTTAGGTTTTCTGAGGTGAAACATCCGTAAAACAAGAAATAAAATTGGTCTGGCCTTATGATAATTTTCCATGTTTGTCAGCAGTAAGATCATGCTTGTGGTTTAATCAAGGTGGTAAATATCTAAGACCTGTATCATGATGTAAGTGCAACACTGTTCAAAGTGACCTTAAACAAAACTCACCTATAGAAAAAATACCACTATCACCTGTCATCATACCATTTAAAATAATACTGTCTTTCCGGAGTTACACTGACACAAAAACCATGCATACTATTACAGATTCCATTTGCCAGCATTATGATATCTGGTTCTTGCCAATTCTTTTCTCTGCAATCCAGTGTTATCAAATGTTATCCAGGCCAATGCAATACAAATCCACAAATATCCATTGAAAGAAAAATCATACAGCTTTGAAATATGGACTGTGAAACTGTATTGCAACTGTACTTCAACTGTACATCAACTGTACTTAAACTGTCTTTTAATGGTACCTCTAATTGTACTTCAACTGTACAGTCATTGGCAAGCTACACGTTTCTGTTGAGCTAAAGTCCATCTTGCGATGTTAGATTTGGCCATGGCATGTTGAACTTCCTGTCATGAGATAGCTAAACATTCACGACATAAAATGTGCACAAGTATCTGTAACGGCATCAACGGTTTGATTACAGTTCGGAAATTTACAATATTTGTTAGTTGATCTGTTTTCAGTAAGTCTATTTCACAAAGGCACATGTAACTGCCCCTCAGTGGTATTCCAATGACTCAAGTAAAGTTTCTTAAGGACCACTGGAGTGAACTTATTAGACAGTGATTCTGGTGCAACTTTGGGATCCCTGTTGATTTCTCTTCTGATGGGAAGAGCAAAACACTATGTGCCCCTGAATCATTATTAACAGTGAGTGAATGAGTTTTGTTTTATGCCACACTCAGCAATATTCCAGCTATATGGCGGCGGTTTGTATATAAGCGAGTCTGGACCAGACAATCTAGTGATCATCAGCATGAGCATCTATCTGCGCAATTGGGAACCGATGACGTGTGTCAACCAAGTCAGAGAGCATGACCACCCGATCCCGTTAATCACCTCTTATGACAAGCATGGTTTACTGAAGATGAATATTCTTACCCGGACCTTCAGGGGTCCATTATTACAGCCACTAGTGAACACAGAACTTGCAGAATTAGAGAATAAAGATATAATGATAAGAATTTTTACACTTTTTGAGCAAGACCAGGTGAGATCTAGACGACCTCTAGATTTCCACATCGGCTTGTCAGTTCACAACTGACAAATTTCCCAACTGATGCTCATGATATCAATCACTGGATTCTGTGACAAAATTCATTTTCACATTTGATACAAAAAAATCTGGGTCACTGTAAGCGATCAGTACAATTTTACCATAGTATCATAAATAGTATCATAATAATCACTAAGCATGTACTTTCCCATAAAAGCCATGAATGACTTTACTTTACCACACACAATGTTGGTCAATCCTTCTTATATCCTACATATGGTAGGTAACAGCTTGGACCTATGAAATAATATCATATTGCTTAAGTTATATTAATCCCATGTCCTCTCTGTACCAGCTGATGAAATATACTTGTATCAATTAACGAGCAGGATGATAAGTGCAAAAGCTTCATTCTATGAAAATGTACCTAAAAATCAGTTTATTTTGAAGATCACACAGAATTTCGTCCTGGAGTCAGCCTTCTCCAGGGAACAGGGATTAGAAACTCTTTTACCATTCCTTGGGTTCAAAGAGTTCTTGGAGTAATCTATTTTCCGGCAATTTCTATTAATGTTTTATTACAGAGGGACATTGGCGCCATGATGGTCAGTTGTAATAATCATCAAATGGTGGCATTCTTACATGCCTGACTTTGATAAATACAGCATTCCTGAATTTAATCCTGCATCATTCTTTCATCTCCTGACAAAATGTCAAAGTTATTTTTTAATCATATTACATGTTCACAAAAACTCTCATCCAAGGAGTGAGTGAGTGATTTGGGTTTAATGCTGCTTTGAACATTATTCCAATTACATGACAGCGTGTCCATGTTATAAATGCTGGTGGAAAGTCTCAGGTTTGAGACCTTTACCACAAGCAGGGATATGGAACTGGCAAACCTAGAAAAGTAATATAATTGGGGCAAACTGAGATTTATTGGTTTCTTGTTTGCCCTAAGGATGCAACTCTACACTGCAAATTGGGGCGCCTTAGATGACAGAGCCATATCTGCCCCTCCTCATCCAAGCAAACAGTGGAAACATATGAAACATTGATTGGTACTACAGTTGTAGTATATAGTGTAGCACTTATACTGAGGGAAACAAATAAGGGAACACCACTTCATCGCAGTGTTCCTTTATTTATTCTCTGATTTCCTCCGTGCTATTCAAAACTGTTGAAAACTAGAGTGAGTGAGTTTGGTTTTACGCCGCTTTTAGCAATATTCCAGCAATATCACAGTGGGGAACACCAGAAATGGGCTTC
>VKKT01001063.1:46192-56449 GCA_008038995.1 Haliotis laevigata
TCACAGCATGTCAGTTTGAAGGAAGTGAGCTGTTCAAGGCATTTTTGGCCAATATTTCAGTTCTATCACAGCATGTCTCTTTGAAGTGTGTGAACTCTTCAATACAGCTTTGGCCAAAACTTCAGTTCTATCACAGCTTGTCAGTTAGAAGGAAGTGAGCTGTTCAAAGCATGTTTGGCCAATATTTCAGTTTTATCACAGCATGTCAGTTTGAAGGAAGTGAGCTGTTCATAGCATTTTTGGCCAATATTTCAGTTATAACACAGCATGTCAGTTTGAAGGAAGTGAGCTGTTCAAGGCATATTTGGCCATTATTTCAGTTCTATCACAGCATGTCAGTTTGAAGGAAGTGAGCTGTTCAAGGCATTTTTGGCCAATATTTCAGTTCTATCACAGCATGTCTCTTTGAAGTGTGTGAACTCTTCAATACAGCTTTGGCCAAAACTTCAGTTCTATCACAGCTTGTCAGTTAGAAGGAAGTGAGCTGTTCAAAGCATTTTGGGCAAGTATTTCAGTTCTATCACAGCATGTCAGTTTGAAGGAAGTGAGCTGTTCAAGGCATTTTTGGCCCGTATTTCAGTTCTATCACACCTTCTCTCTTTGAAGTATGTGAACTCTTCAATGCATTTTTGGCCAGTATTACAGTTATATCACAGCATGTCACTTGGAGGGCAGCCTAATAGCAACGCTGATCTTACACCACTTTTGTGAAACCCATTCACAGTGAGTTAGTATTGTTTTATTCCAGTTTTAGCAGCAATATCACGGCAGGAGGACTCCAGAAATGGGCTTCACACATTCTACCCATGTGGGGAATTGAACCCTGGTCTTCAGCATGACGAGAACCACTAGGCCACCCCACCGCCCCGAAACCCATTCACAGGGGTAAGGTGTTGACAAACCAACCTATCATAATTCCTGATTTGACACCATGAATTTTTGGCACTTCCAATGGATGCAGCTCTGCAGCAAATGGTGTTATCTGAGATAACACGGCCACTTGTGCAGTCATGAGTCAGTTAAATCTTTAACAATGTAACATAAAAATCACCTAACTTCCCATAGCATGTGAACACACAAAAGTCCATTCAAACCAGTTGAATCACAAATCCTACTGGAAATAGCTGCACAAAGTAAATACTGATAACAATGGTTAAAACAGCAAATAATGGATTATCTGCTACAGGCTGCTGTCAGGTTGCCATTAGGTTGCCATGACATTGTTCTCCTGGGTCGTGTTTTAGAATTGACAAAAACATTCAGCTGTTTAAGATCAAACTGACAACTCAACTTCTAAAGCCATGTTTCATATGCTTTCTATTAACATTTTCTGCTTCATAATCCATCAAACCAAAGGTCGGAATCTCATTTCACGTTTGAAAATTACCATTTCTTCATATCATACTTGAGAAACCCTTGAATTATCATTTACATCAAACAATTATTTGCTTTACATCGTGATATAACAAAAATTCTGAATAATGATCTGGCAAAGCTGTAACAAAATGAAATTACAATCTAACAATAGTTTGGTGTCAACAGTTTTGAATGATGTCACCATGACCTTATCCCTGTCAGTTCAAGGTCAAAAGTCTATCAGTTTCAATGAGTGAGTGTGTGAGTTTAGTTTTACGCCACACTCAGCAATAATCCAGCAATATGGCCGCAGTCAGTAAATAATCGAATCTGGACCAGACAATCCAGTGATCAACAACATGAGCATCGATCTGCGCGATTGGGATACGATGACATGTGTCAACCAAGTCAGCGAGCCTGACCACCCGATCCCATTAGTCGCCTCTTACAACAAGCATTGGTTACTGAAGATCARTTCTAACCCGTATCTTCACGGGTCCCATCAGTTTAAAAAAAACGTTTTTCAGCGTCTTCGAAAAACCTAATCTGAACTAAAACAAAAAAATAATTTAGTTTTTATCACAATGAGATAATTGTTTAAGTGAGATTATCTGGGCTGAAAGGAGATGGCTAGTCTGTCTCACAGTCCCTGAACCAAATTATTTTCCCTACTGCCAAGCCCTTCCTGCAATGCTGAAACCCTAAATGAAGCAAGTCTAGATTTCCTCTGGTTCAAGATCTCCCATCTGACTGGGGGCTCCTTTTCAATTTAAATGGGTTTCTTTGTTACTTTGAAAATTACATATATTAAAGGACCAAGTGTTAGTCTAGAGACGGCTTACGTCATTCCTGACTTGGCACTGACTTCAAGACCCAACCAGACCAATTTTGTGGTAAAGTGTCCCTCTTGTTGAAATCAAAGTGAAACGTGTCTGACCTTTACAGACCAATTTGTGAGCTTGGACATTTTCTTGTGGAGGCTCCATGGCATCTTCATCAGGGAGGAACCACACTGACATCAATTCTCCAGAGTTGCCAACTCAAGCAGTCCAAACTTAACTTACAGATACAATGATAGTCTGTCTCACAGTTCCTGAACCACATCATTGTCCCTACTGCCAAGCCCTCCCTGTAGTGCTAAAGCCCTAAATAAAGCTAGTCTAGATTTCCTCAGGTTCTGAATCTCTGGTCTCCCTAGGGCTCCTTTTCAATCTAAATGGGTTTCTTTGTTACTATCAAAATGATATACATTCAGAGACTAAGCATTAGTCTAATACAGTGAGAACAACAATCTGCTGGTTCACAGCTTGTGACTAGTATCTGTTTTGTTTAGAAAACACAGATAATTATGACTTGTCTATGACAGACAGGTTATCACAAACTGTCAGGGCAGAGTTAGGACCTGAGCTTGGTTTAATGCTGAAACAGGGTTGCAGTTACATCCTGGCATGTTAGTTGACATGGGAGGAAAGGCCCAATGGACGTAGGTGTCAGATGTTAAAACTTTGGTGAAAAGCAGAAATATGGTGACTCACTAATTGTCATAACAAGTGGGTGCTATTTACCTCTAACCCAAAACACAACAAATGGCAAATTACAAAGACTAAGACCAGACGACAAGGCGATGTTTATTTGGCTTGGGACCAGACGACAAGGCGATGTTTATTTGGCTTGGGACAAGACAAGACACTGTTTATTTGGTTTGGGACCAGACAACAAGACAATGTTTATTTGGCTTGGGACCAGACAACAAGATACTGTTTATTTGTCTAGGGACCAGATGACAAGACACAGTTAATTTGGCTTGGGACCAGACAACAAGACAATGTTTATTTGTCTAGGGACCAGACAACAAGACAATGTTTATTTGGCTTGGGACCAGACAATAAGACAATGTTTATTTGGCTTGGGACCAGATGACAAGACAATGTTTATTCTTTGACTTGGGACCAGATGATAGAACACTGTTTATTCTTTGATTTGGGGCCAGATAAAAAGACAATGTTTATTCTTTGACTTGGGACCAAATGACAAAAAAATGTTCATTTCTTTGACCTTGGACCAGATGATGGAACACTGTTTATTCTTTGATTTGGGACCAGATAAAAAGACAATGCTTATACTTAGGACCAAATGACAAAAGAAATTTATTCTTTGACTTGGGACCAGATGATAGAACACTGTTTATTCTTTGATTTGGGACCAGATAACAAGACATTGTTTATTCTTTGACTTGGGACCAAATTACAAAAACATGTTTATTCTTTGACTTGGGACCAGATGACAAGACACTGTATATAATTTGACTCAGGACCAACTAAAATATACTGTTTCTACTTTCACTGGAGAAAGGTTGAGAAGAAATGTTCATATACAAATTGGGGAACACCTGAAAAGACACTGTTCATTATTTAGTTCAAGCCGCTTGAGAAGGAACTGCTCGAATTTGGATTAAACCCAAATGAGGCAGAAGAAGAGTACTGTTTGATCTATTGACCACAAATCTGTGCACACATCGAGTATTACCTTAAAAAACATGAAGCCTTGTACAGAATGTGTTATATATTCCCTGCACTCAAACATGCACACCACTCTCAAATGATTGCTTTCACACAAATCAGTCAATATGCATTTGCATCAGAAAATTATCTTTACAGAATTTACTTTAACAAAAATCCCTCGAGTCATTACACCATTTAATCAAGACCTGTATTGAACGTTAACTGTACAGAAGGGCTGACGATAGGCTAAATTGCTTGGCAGTTGCCAGTCAATAGATTCTAATTAAAGTTAAAAGATTTTTGGGCAGTGAGAAACACTACTATGGAAAGCTAACTTTACTTTTTCTTTCAGTGAAAAAACATCTAGCTTACTTTTGGAACAGAAATCTGACATTGAACCGTTATATTTCATTTCAAACTAAATCTCCAAGGAGAATATTAAAATGTAAATAAAATCAGTTATCTATAAAAGAAAACTAGAATCTCTTCAGTAAGATTGAAAAGACAACAGGAAACTAAGACTAGTTGAAGAAGCTGTGACAAAATGATAATGTTACAGTACTTCCTTTTTTCATTAGTTGCACTACTTGTCACGGTGATTTCCCTAAGCGACAAGTAAATCTGATAATGCTGGACCTGACAGAGCTGAGATACAGAATACTGAAACAAGTTGATCCCTCCTTGTTTTATCCTTAAAGCATTCCACCAGGCAGGGTGACAACAAGTAGCTGATGACCTGATAATGGCAAGGCTGGGGACTGAACACTAACCTTTCTCTTTCTGGACGGAAGCTCTATCCACTACACCACTTAAGGCCACTGACTGAATGACGGCCAGCAGTAAGTTTTCACACCTAGGATCTACACAAATCTAATAGTGAGTGAGTTTAGTTTTACGCCACACTCAGCAATATTCCAGCTATATGGCAGCAGTCTGTAAATAATCGAGTCTGGACCAGGCAATCCAGGGATCAACAGCATGAGCCTCAATCTACACAACTGGGATATGATGACATGTGTCAACCAAGTCAGCAAGCCTGAACATTGATCCCGTTAGTTGCCTCTTACACATAAATCGAACAATCTATGTTCATCATTATAACAGATTTTGTTGATATTTCAAACTAAGGAGGGTGGATTTAGTTTTGTCCAGTTGCAATACTTGGAGTAGAATTACATCCCTTGGTCATGCTAGGATCTGCTGAACATGACTTCAAATCTAAATACAGTCTATGGCCAAGAGTGAGGTGGTTATTAATGTTTACCACTCAAGGTCCTTCTTCAGAACAAGGATAATAATCTGGCCAAATCTTGGTTTTGAACTCACAGTCAGTGGCTCCATGCACAGGTAAGGGACACAACTCTCCACATTCAATTGCTGCCCTTTAGCCACTGACCCAGCTGTGATCTTCTAGCCCATATGTCAAATATGACGTTACTCCACTGACACATATCATGCTAACATACCATTGGACCCCTCCTCTCCCGCCATATATCTGTTCCCTTTCACATCATGGTGTGGCATTTCCTTCCCCAAATTCCCTACAGCAGTCAAAGAATTCCCCAGATGGAGTCCACCACATATATAGATCAGGCTTCTGGACAACATTGTGCTGCATGCTTAGATAATATGGCACATATTTGAACAGAGATACCAGAGGGGTGTGGAATGTAGGGGTGATGATATTGTACCTACATGCGTGGTAAACTACGATATTATGCAGGTACAACCCTGGAGGGAAGTGAATGTTTTTTTGACAGTGCTGTTAATGGTGGGAAAATAAGGATGGCTGAGGCAAACGAATGGTTGATAGAAAGAGCAACACATTGACAATAGAACACAATCGCTTCTGGAAACAAGGATGGATACAAGGAACAAGCATGGGGTGCTAGTGCTGAGCGTATGGTTTTAGGAAAAAGCATGGGGTACTGGGACCAAACATATGTCAATGGTGACAAGAATAGGATTCTAGGCAAACAGCTTCCCCTTATTTGAATGTGGCCTAAGGGGTGCAATACAAGACTATGATCAGCACCTTTAACTGAATAGAGTTAGTGGGGTAGTCTAATGGTTAAAGCGTTCGCTTGTCACGCTGTAGACCCGGGTTCAATTTCCCACATGGTACAATGTGTGAAGCCCATTTATGGTGTCCCCTGCCATGATATTACTGGAATATTGGTAAAAGTGGCATGAAACTATACTCACTCATTTGAATTGATAATGTTATCACATCATATTTATACCCAACTGCAGGAATACATGACAATTGTTCACTAGCTCATTACACCTTCATCATCACGATGTCGATGCTCATGCAGTTGATCACTGGATTGTCTGGTCCAGACTCGATTATTTACAGACCGCCGCCATATAGCTGGAATATTGCTGAGTGCGGCGTAAAATTAAACTCACTCACTCACTCATCATCACAATGAATAACACAGCATCACAACTATAGCCTAGGATCAGTTCTTCAGATGCATGCCTGAACTAACTGCTTGTAAACATGTTTACAGGGTTTAAGAGTTTGACATCACTTAACCACACACTGATTGACAGAAATAGACAAAGCTAAAAATGTCACTTTGAGGAGTTAATCAAAGGAACTCAACTGGAACTGGAAGTTACCAATATAGAAGTGTTCATTTGGTGCTGGGCGATAATGGCCATGTTTGTTGCATCAGTCTGCACCTGAGATGCATCGTCAACACCTACGTGTTATATAAACAGTAGATAGTGCATTTCTAGCATCTTCACAGCAGTCTCCTCTATATCATAGCACACTTTCAGGAACTCTGGGGTGAAGATTAACAGTGAGTCTCTGAGGGATAGCTGAGTGGTTTAAGCATTGGCTTGTCACACTGAAGACCTGGGTTCAATTCCCCTTGGGTACAATGTGTGAAGCCCATTTCTGTTGTCCCCTGCCATGATATTGCTGGAATATTACAAAAAGCGGTGTAAAACTCTACACTTACTGACTCACTCACTTAGTTTCTAGATACATATAATTCACAGAAACAAATAATTCCTTTCAAATTTAAAAGGAAAAATAAGTGAGGAAATCTTGACTTCATTTAGGTTTTAGCATCGCAGAAATGGCTGGGCTGGCCTATCACATCAAAAGGTAAGAACGTTTCCCAACATTCAGCAAAGATAGTTTCTTCAGGAAAATGTCTCAGCAGATGATAACTTTCTCTTGCGTTGTTCTGTATTTCTGGGTTTGGGTATTGTTGGCTCATGCATCAATACAAAACGATACAGTCACAACAGAGGGTGTCATATAAACTGGTTGGAAATTAATTGGAAAATAGTTTTTCCTGCCAGCATGTGAAAGATGCTTAAAGCCATTTTTTTTACCTCGAACCTGTGATTTTAATTACCATATTAAAAACTACTTTCCAATAAACAACCTGTGACTAACATCTATACTTATCTATATGTGAACTTTTTAAGCTGAAAAGACTACATCACAATCAATATTTTTTTGGTCATTTAACATATTTTTTACAGAAAACACAGCTGCATAGAAGTTTAGATAATTGGCTTGTAAAAATTCTAAAAATGTTTAAAACTAAAAACATCGGTGCAACCAAACATACAGGGGATTTTGTATTCTGTTTGTCCGTGTCACTAATGCTTTGGATCATATCCAGCACTGCACACTAATCATGAAACAATTACGAAGGAAACTTGTATTTCAGCCATTTCTTCAGACATATATACTGTCCTAAAAACTATTAAAGCACTGAAGCTAACTTTGATATATATTCTTGGATATATAGTCATTTTGTAAAATGTCAACCAGAGAATATCTCACTGCAAGTTGTTGCCATCTTTTTTATTCAAACATTGTCTGCTTTAATAGCAATGATTATAAAAACAAACAAACCGGAAATACAAACCAAGTCTGGTTATTTTTTAGGAGAAGATATTACCAAGCCAACAAAAGCATTTTGATAGAACATACAACCATGGATTTAAAGAGGTCAAATATTGGCTGCCACACTGAAAATTGTATTCAAACCTTTATCACAAATTTAGGTGTCAACATTTCTGAGAACAAGCTAATGAAGGTCACAAATGTTGGTGTCATCTTTTGTGAACATCAGTGCACAGTTCTGGCTTTCATTCATTCAGCCTTTGATCAGGTGAGTGAGTGAGTGAGTTTAGCTTTACGCCATTTTTAGCAATATTTCAGCAACATCATGGCGGGATACACCAGAAATGGCCTTCACACACGTGGGAATCGAACCCTGGTCTTCGGCATGATGAGCGAACGTTTTAACCACTGGGATACCCCACCGTCCCTTTGGTCAGGTGAGTTAACAAGGACTGGTAACTTGAACATAAGACTATCAACAGTACTGTGAAATTATTTATAAAAGGAGCCTTATCAAAGTTCAAATCTTCTTACATCCCTAAAGGCTATTAAACAGGAATGTTTCAATATAATATTGATGAGACATGAAATATAAATGGAATGAAAACAAAGATTAAAAGTAGTAATTGAGTGCACAAGAGGCATTGACTTCATTGACATTTTACAGTAAAAGTACAATGTGTGAAATGTCAGGATATTGCTAAGAGCTGTCAAAAAACCCACACTTTTTACAGAATCCATCAACCCTAAAATGTCCAAATCTGGTGAGCTGTATACGTAGCTATATTCACAACCTGACTATGTATAAAATAGGATAACTACACAAAAAAAACTAATTGATGACATCAAACATATTTAAATGAGTGAGTGAGTGAGTTTAGTTTTATGCCTCACCAATATTCCAGCTATATGGCGGCAGTCTGAAAATACTCGAGTCTGGACCAGACAATCCAGTGATCAACAGCATCAACATCAATCTACACAATTTGGATATGATGATATGTGTCTACAAAGTCAGCGAGTCTGACCACCCAATCCTGTTAGTCGCCTCTTACGACAAACATGGGCTACTGAAGATCAGTTCTAACACTGATGCTCATGGGTTAGATTTTAAATGACAAAATTATTGCCCTGCAGCTCACCTGGGTCATCCATGTCTCAACATTAAAATCTGGTCTAACACTGCTAGCTGGGATCTCGGCCTACACAGGGTCTATGCATACGATACCCAGGATCTAACACAGGGTCGATTCCCAACATGGGTACAAAGCGTGAAGCCTATTTCTGGTGTCCCCCGCCATGATGTTGCTGGAATATTGCTACAAGCGATGTAAACCATACTCACTCACTCTAACACAGGGCCATTCTTGCCCCCGGGTCTAGTACTGGTTAAAGCTTGCAAGGGTTATACCCAGGGTTCAATTAAGGTCCAACACAGGTTAACTCTTGCAGTGGTCTTACCCTGGTCTAACACAGGATAATGTTTTTAAGGAACACATCCAGGGTCCAACAAAAGCCAACACTGGCTCATGATTTTCGCACCGAGTCACAGCAAACTAATGTCAATTTTACACAGTTCCCGAGTCCTAAGATACAAGTGATCTAGATACAGCTCTGGAATAAATGGCGGCAAACAGTGTCATAAAATCATATCAACCGATGACCTTTCCTTCTTCATCCCCTCTTCTTCTCTCCAAGCGTGTAATAATTATCGGTAATCACCCTCTCAATTATCCCACTGATGCTCTAGGCCATCACGCTGTGCTGCAGGTCTCGCGGGAGCAGAGTAAACAGACAGTGTTATTCCAGGTTTACCTCCACCATGGAGTGGTATCTCCATCATCAGACAACATTCTGTGTGGAACATTCTTTTTTATATTTCAAACTTCTCGGGATATTCTTGGAAGAACACTATTTTAGCAACATATTTTTTCTGGATGAAGCATATCTAGCAAACATCTAAGGCAAAGTTACTATTTTCTGGAACAAAATATAAGACAGCTTTCAATGGGGTTTGTGATATATTTTGTATTGTTAGGAAAGTAATACCAGCAGCTTCAGGAACTGTTTATTGATTATTTTCTGAATTGTAAATTGTAAAATGAGTCAGTTACAAGGCAATATTGGTCAACATCTTCAAATCACATTTGGGGTGATGGGGGTAGCCTAGTGGTTAAAGCGTTCGCTCATCCCACCGAAGACCCGGGTTCGAAACCCTACATGGTACAATGTGTGAAGCCCATTTCTGGCATTCTCTCGGGTGATATTGTTTGAATAATGCTAAAAGTGGCGTAAAACCAAACTCACTCACTCACTCAAATTACATTTTGTCCACATCTGGACATGCAGAACATCACTGTAAAAAGAAGTATACAGTTATGTGTGGTTAAAACAATTTGTTTGCTTTCCTAGTTGTTTACTACAGCACTCACCAATATTCCAGCTATTGGAGGTCGTCTGTCAATCCAGTGACAAGCAGGATAAGTATTGATCTACGCAATTGGCTGACTGACTGAGTTT
>VKKT01001063.1:80302-91988 GCA_008038995.1 Haliotis laevigata
GATGTTGCTGGAATATTGCTAAAAGCGGCGTAAAACCAAACTCAGTCAGTCAGTCAGATATATGTACATGGTGTCTTTGTACAAAACAACTTGACTAGCATAAACCTAAGATATGGGAGCTACGATCATCTTATGGCTAAGATTGCTTAGAACAACAGCATGTAGATCTACCAGCCATGCATTGTTATCACAAGACATTGAATAACTAATCAGAAAGCTACAGTTTTTCATAAGCAAATCTAATTATGTTTCTATATGTTTACAGGGAAATCATCAAAGGTACACATCACATCAAGTAATGATACAGATTCTTAAACCTGTCTACTGACAAGTATCAATGGTTGCTCAGGAATCATCACGTGAAGACGCCATGTGCACGTGTTTCTAACATTCCATACAGCCAAACATAGACTATCACCAAGTCTCCACAGTATATAACTTTGAGCGAGTGAGTATGCTTTTACGCCGCNNTTAGCAATATTCCAGCAATATCACAGCGGGGGACACCAGAAATGGGCTGCACACATTGTACCCATGAGGGGAATCGAACCCGGGTCTTCGGCCTGACGAGTCAACGCTTTAACTTTGAGAGAAACCAAAATCTACATTTAACTTGAAAAGGATCAACAGTGAGAACTGAGATGAGACTTGCTTAATTTAGAGCATGTGCATTGCAGTGAGAAAGTTTAGTTTCACGCCACTCTCAGCAATATTCCAGGCAGGGGACACCAGATTGCCTGATGGATGCCACTATCTAAAGACATTGTGTGAGTGAATAAAATTTCGGTTTTCCAACATAACAGCAAAAGACACCGGAAATGGGCTTTACACAACGTACCAATGTGGGAATCAAACTCGAATCTTTGGCGTGATAAGCGAACACTTTAACCACTCAACTAACCTACCGCCATTGCAGCCCTTGCTTGGTAGAAGGGAATTAGAATGGTTCAGGGACTGGGAGACCGACAGCCAAAGGCAAGGAAAGAGAATTCTTGATCTAAAACGGTTTGCATCCTTTGAGTGATAGGTGGATGGTTTTACACTTAACACAGTTTCTTCCTGTGATGGGGATGAAGTGATCAATCCTTCCTGACCAGATGCTGATGTTGGTACATCGTGAGAGTGGGAGATAAGTGACCTGTCTGTCATGGCCGTTCAACCCATCATCAATCTCTCCAACTGGACTCTCACGCCCACACACTGGGGCTACAAGCAGTCTTCTGTCACACGGCAATCCCACACAACACTGTATGTTAACGGATTGACCGGTTAATTTACAGGGGATCATTTAGATTTCATCACAGAAACAGCATATGTTTACTGTTACTTCTCATAGCTTTGCTCCAAGGCTGTACTGCTGAATGCTGAGCCCATGGGCGTACAGCATTCAATCCTTCAGAGTGGCAAGTCTAGAAAATCTAAGGACGCCAATCTGTTAGAGGAATATTTATATTTTTTAGAAATTACCATTGAAACTATTAATAATTATTTTAGAGACTTGTGCAAGTCTATGCTACTCTGAACACTTGATTTTATTTTCCAAAAATGTCCAACCTTATCATTTCTATTTGTGGTAGAACCTGTTGTTTCTTACAAATTTGTCATTTTAGAATCAATTCTCAGACTGACACCCTACCACTGCCCTCACGTTTTATCAAATGGTTGTTCCCTTACCTGGAGCCTGGTCCAGTGGTTGATGTTATGATCATCACAATACAATAACACCCAATCAACAATGTCAACTAGCCAGATGACTGATCCGGTAGCATAGGTTCCTGGGATTCAAGTATGAAATCCAACTGGAAGTGGTCAAACAGTCCAGCCCATACATAAGAATGCCACACTAACTAAAGCAGCCAGCTGACCACAATCTCCAGAACTGCACCGATCTGAAATGCTGCCAATTATCAGTGTTTCTTGGACCCTCATCAACAAGAGAGCTGCACTTGGAACTGTCGCTGCAGAAGACCAAGTTGAATCTAAAAGTCCCATCCAGTAGGGTCAAGTGAAAGAAATCAAGATGAAGTAGGGCAGGAGGTCCTGGTTCAATGTCTACTATCCAATTCCTGCAGCTAGAGATATACTTCTCTCAAGTCATGTATACATAAAACGTTTTAGTAGTCTCCAGCTGAGGATATTCCCAGACACATTAATATGGGGATCCCCTCATTGACTGTAGACAATGGGAAAGGGCCATCAGCTCAGTTGGAACACTGAACCATCAGTAATCAAAAATGCTTTACTAATACTTGCCATTAATGCTGTTCCCCCCCCCACACACACACACACACTCCCCATATATCAGCAGAAGCCATATCCTAAAAATATGCAGATGGCATATACTGAAAGCAGACGCCATGCTCCAAAAGCAGACACTATACGCTGAAAGCAGACGATATGCTCCGAAAGCAGACGATATACTCCGAAAGCAGACATACAAAATACAATATATTGTAATGTCCCAGGTAAGGGAACCAAAAAAGCCTGAAATATTTCCAAATGATAAAGACTTGTACATTACACAAACTTCTTTTATGGGAATAGGTTGTCATAATTTGTGGTGAAAGTTGTAAGAATCAGTTAACTTGATGTGAGAGATACTCAGTATTGTGTTTGTGTACAGAAAATAGTTGATGCCTTGACTGGGATTTAAACAACATATAAGACATTTAATGAATGTTGTTGGAGATTTTATAATTATCAACGCTTCATGCGGACATTATAAGTTGTTCACTGGTCTCGAGGAGGACATGGGCTGATGTACCCTTGATGTTTGTTTATGTTCATAAAGAAACATCGAGCGTACATCAACCCATGGGCCCCGAGGGACCAGTGAACAACGTATTAATCTTACCAAACGACTCAATGGTTATATTGAACTGTTTGACGTACGGGTATCGATCATAGTATGGAGTACCAAACGACAAGACAACAAGAAAAACAAATTTAGAGTTAGTTCCCTTCCCTCGATTTGCATTCGCAAAACATCGGTAATTTCCGTACATCATACGTGATTCAATGTTATTCGAGATAAAGAATCACTACTACGAAGTACCACATGAGTTCGGCATTCCCAGCGGGGTACATAGAAAATGTCACTCGCTTGTAAGCAGGGTACGTTGAAAATAATAGAAGAGCGCTCAGCCAATCAGAAAACGACATTTATGTGTGAGGCAAGATAATAGCTGATATTGGTGTCTATCCAAGTCATTTGAAAATGTTGTAAGGTTATCACCAGCAACTAAACAATAATTCCATAATATCCATTTACAAAATATATGTTAAGAACTAGTTCATACTAATAAATAACAAAAGGAACTTTTTGTTTTTCCAGGAAAGAAAAGAGCCCAAACAATAGCCAAAAAATGTTTGTCACTTTGGGGAAACTTCAAACTGCATGATGCTGACAAGCTGAAGATCCTGATAAGATAAAGGGACATAATACAGCACTGAGTCGTCTTAGACAATCTTCCACCCAAAATACACACATATAAATGTTTGTGTACATTTTATAAAAAAATACAATCAAGAAAAAGTCAGTGGAAGTAACAAGACTTCATGCAGAGATGAAATCCCCCCCCCNNCCAATCAATTATTTGTTTCAAACATATTAATACTGCACTGTCTTGAGAACACTTTGAACACTCTCCCTAGCTTGGAACGAAAACCATTTTTTGCCAGCTTCCAAAACAAAAAATGAAAAATAGTTGCTGATATTATCACTAACGAAACAGCGTCTTGGATTATGTGAGTACAGCCCAGTCTGAAACTGCACTCTCAGAAAAGATTTACCATATCTGCCAGCGCCAATCCACCACACCACATGGGAGTATACATACGCTTGTAATTCCTATGCCAGACAAAAAAAGTATAGTCAATTCCTAAACTGAAACCAGTGAGATCAATAAATGTCAATAAAGTTTCCAATAAACTGAAATGTAGCAGAAGAATATTGTTGCATTTGATCCCTGTTAAGACGATATAAAACTTAAAAGGTAAGATGCTTCAAATGTCGGCTGAATGTCGCTGCTTTTTAGTTTCTGGCAATTTGCGAGTCACGGGAGCGGATAAGTGAGACCAAAAGAAATGGGAACTATTTTTTAAGAGGATTCTACTATTGTAACATCTAGCATTCCTGTTCTATTAACCTGGTGACAAGCTTGTCCTTATGGCTTTCTTAGTGTAAGGATGCTGGCTTGGGTTATTAAGAGTGTTTTACTTTTTTTAAGGTAGGTATTTTGAAATGATTTAGTATAGATGTCCACAGTTAACAAGAAGAGGTCGCTGCTTATCAAGATGTGCTTTATGCATAATATTTAGAAACATACATAAAGCGTCTGTATCCACAAAATTGTGCATGTAAGGTATATGACATATCCCACCAGGTACCCATTCACTGCTTGGTGAACAGAGGAAATTTGTAACCCTACTGGCCTAAGGTAAGACAAGGACTCTCTGTGACCAAAGTTGCTTTACTTCCCACCGATTTTGACTTCATGCAAAAGACCACAAACCACCACTGGTTGGCTACTGCACAAACTTACTATCATTGGGTATACTTGTATACATTAACAGACCATCATAACTTGAAATGTGAGTTTGAAATGGGGTGGCATTTGGTGGGTGTTTCATGCATGGGTATGTGGATGGGAAGATGAGTGAGTGAGTGAGAGTTGGTAGGCAAACGGGTTAGTGGGGGCCTATTTGTCTCACACATGGGCTTTATTCTTCTCACAAAAGAGTTCTGTTCTCCCTCTTGCGGCCAATTCCCACACAAGGGGTCTATTATCACACAGGGGTCTATTCTCACACAGGAGTTCTGAACTCACACAGGAGTTCTGTTCTCCTTCTTGCGGCCAATTCCCACACAAGGGGTCTATTATCACACAGGGGTTCTATTCTCTCACAGGAGTTCTGTTCTCACACTCAGGGACCATTTTCACATCAAACATTATAGCATAAAGTATCAGACATCTGAAAAGGGATTTTACTTTTGAAGAAGAAAACTATTCACATTCTATTAACCATGATGTGATGATCAAAACGAATTCTTCGTGTAAGCAACTTGAAAACAATCTTCAGATACAAAGTCATACTGGAATTCAGAATGACAAAATGGAAACTATGGCGCTCTTACTCAAAAGCCATAATTCTCAAAACGTTCAAAATAATATGTTATTGATTTTTGTTGCATCCAAAGCATCAATTTCACTTCAATCATCTGACATACGCAAGAATCTCCTGTATTCCATCAAGACTGGCACTTACAATCAATTCAGAAGCTCAAAGACTTTGATTCCATTTAGATGAGATTGACAACTGTAAAGTACCCATGAGAAAGTAAATCACCTTGTCTTAACCTAGCGTTAAACAGATCACACCCATCACTCTCATCCAAAATTTAGAAAAAAAAAGAGGAAAAGTAAAAATCAGTTTGTGAAATACAAAGAAAAAGGTTACACTTGTCTGAAAATGATCAAATGACACTGAAATCTCAAGAAATATGTTCTGAAGGTCAGGTATTTTTACGCCCTGTACTGTCTTCTCTATATGGCAGTGGTTCAACATTTACATGTCAAGGATGAGGAGTTTAACAGCTCATACAGAGATGAAATCCAATATAAACTTTTACTACTTCTGTTAAAAACTGAAATTGTCTGTAGCATGAATGAATGAAGCTGTGACTTTAAAGAAAATAAAGACTAATTCTTTTCGAAATTTTGTGATTATATATATTTTTATAACAAATCATGTTTTTATGAAACAATAATGTGACTGCTGATAGAACTACTTATTTTAATTATTTGAGCTTTTATTCTTTATTTCATCCAAGTGAAGAAAATACAGACATTGTCACATCAGTTACAGAAGGTTTACTACATGGATACTGCATGGAAATATCTGATTTTTTTGTGGCAAAAACCACATAAATAGAGACTATAGACTCTGTAGCTCACCTATATTATGAAGTAAAAGTGGTGATCATGTTAAAACTGGATTGGATATCAATGAGCACTTCTTCTACACAATATCCTCAGGATAATTCACACAAAGTTACAGCGCGCTTTATGGGTTTCACAGATGAAAAAATGCAATGAATCTAGTGATCCTAGAAGGTCAAACGGTTGTATGTTGATAAAAAATCATAACATGTCAAAAATATGTCCAAATTGTAAATATGCATTACACACTTGATGAAAATATAATTTCATAACACAAAATGCAGAATTTTTATTGTAGTATTAAAAAAAGTTGGACAGAGGTCCCTTAAAAACACAACAAAGCAATCATGATGCATAACCTCTCTTGCACGAAATGCTTTAAAATGTCATGCTATTGCTAATATTTCCCACACAGAAACTCACTTGGAGGATCACCTTCACAACTCTATTTTCACACGAGAGGACCTATGTATCACTATAATAAAATATAAGGTCAGAACACATGTGACCCTAAATTGTTGTTGAACAGGCAATGTTTTGAGCATGTTGAGCTCATAATCTCAAAACTTGACCAATGTGATGCTGCATGAAGCAAAATTATCATTGGAAAACATGGAAATTATCTGATAGTTTCCAGGGTTTTACGTTTGTGCTGGTATTGGTGGCTGATATCGACAACCTGCGATATGATACGTCACGATACTAAAATTTAGTCACGACGATATATTGCTAAAGTATTGTGTAGTGAAGCTACAATACGATACGAATCCTGATATAAGGGTGGCGATATGATACGTATCACGATACGAAAATCTATAATTCTAACACCAACTATAAAATGCCTCAAGATCATAACAAAACCATTTTAAAGTATTTCATCAAATTCCGCCAGCGTTTTTCAATGTTCATTCAGAAACGAGATAACTTAAGTTTATAGACTGACTTTGTGAATGTTAATAACATGTGAGCGCTATGTTTGACACAGTTCTTGACGCAAGAATTTCTGAGAAAACGTTAACTTATGAAGTGAAAAGTAATCATCAAACAAAAGTGAGTCTTTTTTCTTGAAAGATATCGTGATTCGGCAATATTCAAAGTTAAACATCAATGTATTGTGGCCCATTTGAAGTATTGTATCGGGATATACAACAATGTAAAACTTTGTATCCATTCACTGTATCAGCGGCCCATGGATCGATGCGTATCGATGCATATCGATGAATCGTCACACCACTATTTTACGTGACACGCAACTGTGCGTCCAGTACGTATAAATGTAGACAATGGATGCAGAACAAGAAACTACGGCATCCTGAAGGATGAACAATATTATAAACTTCGTTTCAAAAGTTTAGACTCACTAGTGTAAATATGGACACATACTTCAGGTAACTGTTTGCCATACATACCATACTGTTTAAAGGTACTGTTTTCACATGAACTGATGTATTTTAAAACAAAATTGAAACTTTAAAAGATTATTGTCACAAGTTCCATAAATGATAACAATCAATGGAAACTAGCGAATTCTTAATAAACCTTTACACAAAAATGCAGCTGTTCAAATTCACGATATTTGCACATACTTTTCAGCAATTCGATACTTGATCCTCATACAATTCATCTGCATAAGGTTTGCGGTTGGTTCCCCCAAGTTAGTGGACATATAAACAAGTGATTTCTGCAGGTGTATAAGCAATAATATACATAATATGAGTCCAGATATTTCTTCTTGCAAAATCTCCTTTATATCTGCAAAACACACACACACACACACACACAAAACAAAAAAAACAAAAAACATATAGTGAGTGTTTTAAGTGAGTCTAAATCTTTGAAAGGAAGTATACATTGTACTGACAACACATCTATGACTTCCGTGGATCAATGCTCATACCGTTGATCACCGGAATGTCTGGTCCAGACTTGATTATTTACAGGCTGCTGCCATATAGCTGGAATATTACTGAGTGTGGTGTAAAACTAAACTCAATCACTCACATGATCAATGATTCATTCCTGGTTCTAAAGAAACTATCAAAATGTACAATTCTTCAATCAGTTACTTCACAGGACCCTTGCATTGTCTGCAAGGACCCCTAAAACGAATAAGTAGGGGTCCCCGGGAACACCGTGTTGTGAGTTGTGGTAAAACCCTGGTTTCCTTTTTCATATAGTTATTTTGGCACTGGCTTATGCCAAATACATTTTCCAATTACATCGAGTATCCTGTTTTCAGAGTTTGAGCCATTTTATTAGTGGTACAAGAAGACAAGCAAGTCCCATCACTCAGTATAAGTCTGTCAGGGTTGTTTGCTGGGGTGTCCGGGGAGCAAGAAAATCAATGGGGAGTTTTCTACTTGCTCTGTTTCAGATAACAGGTTTCTTGACATGGAGATCAAGCCATCTTTGAAGAAGGGAAGAACTCAGAGTGAGTGAGTGAGTGAGTGAGTGAGTGAGTGAGTTTTACGCTCCTTTAGACTACATTTCTGTTTTAATGTGGCATCATTGTTAAACGTGGGAGCAAAGCCTGAGGTGCAGAAAACCTTTCCACATCCATGAGCAGGGATTACAGGACGCGAATTCCTGCGTCCTATAAGCATAAAAATTGACAATGGACGCAACAAAATTTATTAGCACGTCAACAGGGACGCAGAAAAAGTCCAAATACTTTTTTGTAAAAATTCCAATCGAGTGACAATAAGTTATCACTGAGTGTGCTACTAGCTGGGTTAGGGTATCATTTGCAATTTAATTACTATTACTAACAATGTGATGATCATGATACACAATACAATAACAGTATTAATAATAATATTTAAGTGTCTGGGACCCCCATTTTGTTGTCCAGGACCCCTGAAAAGAGTATGAGTCCCAGGGACCCTCAAAGACAGGACTCCAGGTAAATCCCTGCATGAGAAATCTCTGCTAAAAGCAACGTTGATTGTAGAATTGTGACTATATCATAAGATTATATTTGTTTCAGCAGTATTTCAGCTGTATGATGTTGCTTGTAAACAAATTTGAGTCTGGACCGGACATTCCACTGATTGACACCATGTGATACGATGACAACCCTGGTGAAAAAATCTGGGTTGGAGTGAGTGAGGTTTTACGCCGCTTTTAGCAATATTCCAGCAACATCACRACGGGGACACCAGAAATGGGCTTCACACATTGTACCCATGTGGGTTTGAATCCGAACGCTTTAACCATTGGGCTACCCCACCACCCCATCTGGATTGGAGATGGTCTTCAACAGCTCATGCTTGTTGTAAGATGCAACAAACTGAATCAGCTTGTCCTAAGGGGCGAAAATTGGGAAGGCTCGCTCACTTAGTTGACACTTATTGTCGTATATAAATTGTGTAGATTGACGCTCATAATGTCAATCACTAGATTGTCTGGTCAAGACTCAATGTATTTGCAGACCACTAAAAAATAGGTTTAAACTTGCCTAGCACTGCAGTAAACAACAAACAAAACAACTTTTGCAAACCCATAAGCATGAGCATGGTGATTACAAACCATGACACATGTTACGATTGTTTGTTTGGTTATTGTTTAACACCACACTCGCCAATATTCCAGCTATTGCCAGCTGTCTGTCAATAACCGAGTCTGGACCAGACAATCCAGTGATCAACAGCATGAGCATCATTCTAAACTATTGGGATACGATGACATATGTCAACAAGTCAGGGAGCCTGACCACCCGATCCCGTTAGTCGCCTCTTACGACAAGCCATGATTACTAAACACCAATTCTAACCTAGATGATGAGTGCATGCCGTGTTAAACAACAAACAAACCACACAAACCAAATCCAAAGACTCAGAACTTAAGCAATATATCCCAACACGAGCTGAATTCGACGTTCTGGTGATTTCGACCATTGCATTGCTCGCGCTATATCGGGTGAGTACGTGTGCACAAACAGTTTCACTGGTAGAGCGGGTGCCCAGTCGCTGTCGTGAGAAGTTTTATTGACAATGGAAATCGGCAAGTAAAGTTATATAAAAAGCAAACAAACATCAATATTATTTACCTGAGATCGTTTATACCACTTACGATGCAAAATCAGTTGCCTTTATGACAAAAAATAGAAAGCAAAAATTCAGTTAGATCAGTCGTCTGCTGGTGACAGGCAATATATAAATAGGAAGCCACGTGATCACAACACTCCCTCGCAGTGCAGAGCAAAAAGTATGGCTCATCGTCGAAAACCCATACAAAATACCCGAATGTTACGAACGGCAACAGTTTTGCCGATACGATGCCATCAACACTATTTTTGTAGGGAACACTTGATATTTTTGTGTGAAATAGATGAACATATCCTTTATCACTCAAGGTTAGTAAACTAAAAACTTTAAATGGTATTACAGATAAAAAATATGTTTTTGTCTTACATCGTCGAAAACCCCCGACACCGGGATATTATATAGCAATATATGATTCACATAAGGAGTGCAGACTGTATGGAGGAGAGGTAAGATTTCTTCTCCAAGGACTCATTGCACAAGCAATATATTATATACCAATATACATGATTCATATACGCGGTGCAGACTTTCATCAATATATAATAATTCTGCAACCAAATTGCTTGATGTGGGAGATGAACTTTCCAGAAAAATATTTCTCTGACGTCAAGAGCATATTAAAATATACATATTATCAGTTTTCTTCCCACAGTTATAAATCAGTTTAACTTTTAATCCATTTTGTTAGATATATATATGCTCATGGAAACGAATAAGGGAACACATGAAAGTAAAAGTGTTCCTTTATCTATTTCCAGAATTTCATTCAGAATTTCACTCACCGTGCAATACATGATACCTTGTGGAGAAACCTGGAAAAGAATAAAGGAACACCTGTACGTTCCCTTTTTTGTTTCCATGGGTGTAACTTTCCATGAGTATATTTAAAAACACATTAACAGAAGTCTTCCTTAAAGTCCACACAGCTTAACAGTATCTTAATTCAAACAATACCATTGTGTTGAAGTTGTAGGCACCTATGCTTCAAGAAAGTTGACACAATAGCAAACTGAAGTAATTACCTAACTGTCAATAAAAAAGTTAAAGAAAAAAAATAACTAAATCAAGATTAGGCAGGGATCAAGCTTTGATTTTGACACAACCGAAAGTTTGACACCACAATGCTTGACCATAGAGTGTGATTCATACTAATGACTGAGTGAGTCGCTTTTAGCAATATTCCAGCAATATCATGGCAGGGGACACCAGAAATGGGTTTCACACTTTGCACCTATGTGGGGAATAGAACCCAGGTCTTCGGCATGATGAGCGAACGCTTTAACCACTAGGCTACCCACTGCCCTGTGATCCATACTAAGAATGAGTGATTGAGAATGGTTCAGCGCAACCATTAACAATATTCAGTTTTGTTGTCCATTTGTTTGTTGTTTTACGCTGCAGCTATATGGCATCGGTCTGTAAATAATTGAGTCGTAATAGACCAGCAAATCCAGGGGTTGACATCATGAGCACCAATCTACGCGACTAGGATACAAACATGTCCACCAAGTCAGCGAGCCTTCCCGATCCTCGCCATGACAAGCATGGCTTACTGAGGACCAAGTTTAACACAGATCTTCAATGGTGGAACAGTGTTCAAGGGTTTTCTTAGCATGTCAGGTTAATATGGGAGGTAAGCTGACATGATGCAGGTCTCAACTGTTTACCAGTTTTGTGACTGACTGACTGACTGACTGA
>VKKT01001064.1:92599-105876 GCA_008038995.1 Haliotis laevigata
CAGCCATATCGTGACGAGAACAATTAATTTTATACATAGTAAGTAATGGTAAATTGTAAAAAAACTGTCAACAAAGAACAATAAAATAACTAGATTATCACAGATTCGAATTTAAAACTAGCAATTAAATCTAAAACAGTTTAACTRTAGATGACAATACAAGGTAAAAACAGGCTATATATTGCCAACAACTGAAGGTAGATCACCACACTCTTGAGCATGGGGACTTACAGTACATTTGCTGCCTGCATGGACCCTAGCTGGATTACACCATCCCTTCAGCCGTTAGCGGTTTAGACACATTTAGCCATATATTAAAAACACCTTTGACCTGTGAAATGGTTTATGATAATAAATTAGGTTTCTGCTGAAAGGTAAAAAACCACGGAAACTAACTTTAGCTCTCACCTGTAATCGTCTTTGCCTTAGTCATGTTGTGATTTTACTTTAATTGGATTTTATTACATCTCGGTGTCTTACCACAAGTACATGTATAGGACATATAATTGAGAGTGAGTGACAGAGTGAGTTTGGTTTTATGCCGCACTCAACAATATTCCAGCAATATGGCGGCGGTATAATTGAGAAGGCGGGGCTGGAGTAGGTTAATACGAGGACTATCTTCACATCAATATCACAGATTATACCACAATACGCCTCGTAGGCAGACGCGTGGGCCTTGGTACAACACAGAAACAGTGTCCCCTTTACTGTTCCCACAAAGTGCTGATGGTGGCCAAACGGTCATAACATGTAAATGCCAGACGCATTACAAGATATACAGTTGTCGTCTATTTCGGGAATCAGTTGCCAAATCAATTTGTTTCAGTCTCATTATGGTATCTTCCCAGGATACACTCCTGATTGTATTTCCATATTTGTATGTGGTAGGAAATGTTTTATTTTATTGTATTCACAAACAATTATCGTAAATGGAACGTCTACTCACACTGAACTCTGTTTGTTTATTCATATTGTACACAAGTCTCACTTGATTTAAGAAAAGTGTCCATGGAATATTGTTTGACCATTAAACTGTAGGCAATACGATCTGTAATAAAAGTTTAAGGAACAATAATTAGAAGCGACAAAGCACTGGATATTGTAAGTTTCACCTTACAACTTATGAACTAAAGTTTTATGAAGCTCACAATGAAAGATGAAAGTATAGAAAAGTTAATACATGTGACTTCCTGTTCGGTATGCAAAGTCAGCACATCATGTTTTTTGCATCTGGGTGTTGTACCAAACACTAAGCTCTAAGCAGCACTTCCATACATTAACAGAGGCTTACGATCATCCACGCGTTAAGGGTGTTTTGTACAACGACAACCAGGTTGTAGGACGTCATTGCATGTGAAGCATGATTGTCCACAAGGGATGCATTTACAGGCCAACGCTAATTGGCTGTACAATGGTGACGGGCCGACATCATGCAGTCTCTCGATCTTCTTGGATCAAGGATATTTTATTCTTTTTAGATTTTACTTCTCAATCTTTGCTCCAGAAAGCTATATCGAAATGTAATCATGACCCCTAACCTTTTTCCTTAAGTTACATTTATTTGATAACCTGATAACATTTAAAGATTTCCTTAACGGATGTGTGTGTGTGTGTGTGTGTGTGTGTGTGTGATTCGACAAATTAACTTTTTCAATAAATATACAGAAAGTTGGTTTGTAGCGTGGTTATCGCATCATCCTAATCAGATCTTATTAAATTACATCTCGCTATCTGGCCACACACACATGCTTCCTGTGGGGCAGGATATACTCATCTTTTCGCAAACACCTGGTGTCACCACTATTTCATAGTGATTCATAAACACATGCTCTGTCATCGTATCACATGGTRACAATCACTGGATTGTCTGGTCCAGACTCGATTTGATAATGATAATCAAATCTGGTAAGTTTAAATTTAGCTTTGAAAGTTTTGGGACTTACGTATCCTCTCAGGAGGATGCTTTAACACCCTTCGGGGATACAGCCGCTAACATTCGCAGTTGCTAATTTATACTACCAGGTTACTCATGATGAGGTCACAACTGTACAACCGAATCTGCTTTTAGCAGAAACTTCTCATGGATGTGGAAGAAGGGTTGTCGCTTGTATCTATTGAATACAGGCCCAAGAACACGATCCGGTAGTGGGTTAATGCGAGTTGAATCATGACATATCCAGCACAGATACTGTCACAAAACGCCTAATAACGTCATTATTCCGGTCATAATTGTATTGAATAATTGTCTGTGAGATATCAGCTCCATGTACAGAAGTCAAATTCCTCAATGCCCTGTAGTCTTCCCATACGGTGAGTAAATCTGAAAGCAATTACAACACCACTGGTCATCCTGTACATTTCTCCATCGTATCGAACGAAGTCACCAAGAAACAGTGTGTGATCTTTAGTTTCTCCTTAGAAGCTGCCACTGTAACACAAATGCGTATTGGGAGATCAATTAGGAAGGGGTGTCTTCATCTAACTGATTTTTGATCAGAGAAATGATGCTCACTTCTATTAATTCCACGCAATTCATTGAACTGGTATTACCGTGAATCTGACCCTCTGACACCATTAGGGAATTTCACCGATAAAAAGGTGAGTATGAAAATCTTCATCATTGCAGACTGTGAACTGAATTGAAAGAACGAGTTCGTATTCATGTTATTTTGGAGAAGATTTAAACATCCGAACATGTTCTTTTTTCCACTAGCTGTCAACAAGCACACACAATATCAAACTGTGGATTTGTTTCATAGCATATCTCAGTGCCAGATACATTACAAAGCATTAGTAGCCGCCTGATTCTTAAAACAAATGTTGGACATACTTATCTAGCCATCTTAAGTAGTAGGATCCGATGATGACCATGTTAATCGATGGGTTCAAGGAAAATATGGAACGTGTGTGCCGGAAAAGTGTTTTATCACTGACGGATTATAATATTGGTTGTTTTGAATATCTAAGTGGCTATTTTTCGTATCTTATAGTGAATGAAGATTTTTCGTCACAAAGGCAGTATTTCAGCCATACCGTGACTAAAACAAGTTATACATTCATGAGACTTGAGATTACATCACAGAAAGCTGTCGACAGGTGCGTCTATTGTATAGGAGGGACCATGACCCTTGATGTTTTCGGTCCGTCAAAACCGAATGACTAGTGGCCGTATGAGAAATGGGCGTAGTATGTCTAATGGGATTTTTAGTGGTGAGTATGTACACTGTGTTCCATGCCCAATCTCGTCTCTATGGTGTCACATATGCTGCGATTTTGTACAAACAAAATGTATTTCATGTCAAACGATTTCATCTCATATGAAATGTATTTGAGTGCTTGATCTGAAGGCCATATATTTTTTCACATTTGAAGCTCTAAATATTCTTGGTAAAGCAAAACAAAATGTATTTCAAAGACAAAATAATGTACCGATATGTAGAAGTCAACGACATTAATAGGCTATTCATAAGATAAGGATTTACCGCCTCGATATCACGAGAGCCTGTTAATTATCGCATCTGGACAAGCCAAGCCAATGACTTACATCATAGACATCTATCTATACGGTTTGCAGTGTTTAATAGTAATGGCAATGCTTCCACACATTTGTACATGCTCAAAGCACAAACACATTATTACCCTGGATAACCCAAGCTACCTGTGAGGCGCTAGAAGTTAATATCCACATGCCTTATCCCATCGGGTACCTATTTTCTGCTGGATGAACAGAAGCAATTTTTGAACAAACTCACTTGCCTAATATAAGGTGTATCACATGTGCTTCGTTGTGGGGCAGAACTGGAGTCCTAGATACTCTCAGGATTCAAGCTGCCAAAACGGTCACCCATCCAAGAACTCTCAACGCCCAACTTTGCTTAACTTCAACTGATTCGTGACCGACGTCTATAATGTACAACGAGTGTCACATTTTCGTAAAAAGCACTTTTCAGGTGTATACACCCTTTTGCCCTCCAGATAACTGTTTGTCTAAACAGAAGAGTTGCGCATATGTATTTCATGTGGATATACTTATTGTAGCCAGTCGTTCCCTAAAGTATTTAGAGTACAATAGGTGTGTCATATCAAGTTACGACACAATAATGACTAGATAATGATTTCGTGCTCATCACACTAATGGTAAGTGGGTGAGTGAAAATTTAGTCACCTCGGCAGTATTTCAGCCATATCGTTACTTTGAAAGTTGTAAATTTGTACATTTACAAATGAATAAAGACAAACTCCGTCAATATACTTACCTGTTTGCAAAGAACAGTAAAATAACACGTCTATCACAATGTTACACTTAAACCTAGCATTAGCCGCAAGACACATTTTCTATCTGCGTCAATGCAATATGCAAATGGGCTATACATGTAAGTTGCCAACAACTCAAGTAGATCATCATACTAGGGACCGTGGAGACTTACAGTACTTTTGCTACCTACATGGACCCTAGCTGAATAACACCATCCCTTCAGATGTTAGCGATTTGGGACAATTCAAGACGGTATTTTCGGGATTGACGTACCCTCTCAGGAGGACAATGATTTTACAATACTTTAAGCCCCTTTGAAGATACGGCACACTAACAATTTCAGTTATGAATTTACTCTAGCAATTTTGAAATAACATACATCTATCTATCTATTATAATTTCTGAAACAACTTTATTTCTTATAGAATTTTTTTATTAAATTAAAATCGATTGTAGTAAAAGATCTCAAAGTGTTTACATTGAAATACACATCCTTTGTGATGGATAAATTGACACAATCAAGCAGAGCACCCTTGACTGTGATTCTTCCATCACGACGGATACAAAACGGAGGATCCTCACCTTTAAATATATAATCATATGTACCTACTTTTGCCAATACATCGTCGTACGATGACCTCCTCACAGGACTGACAACTCAAGTAGGTGTAATCGATTGTTGTTTTAATAGCATGTAACATATGTATACCCACTTTGGTGCCCAACTTCCTTTGCATTACATGTAATGAAAGGCTTACCAGAGGATATTGCTTTAAAACAGAGACGATGGGAGTAGCCTAATAGTTAAAGCTGAAGGCCCGGGTGTACATGGGTACAATGTGTGAAACCCTTTTCTGGTCATCCCCGCCGTGATATTGCTGGAATATTGCCGAAAGTGGCGTAAAACCATACTCACTCACACACTTAAACCAACATTTCTCATGGATGGTGTTGGTGGTGTTATAGCGTAAGGTCAACAATATTCCTAGGGTGCAGCACCAATTCCCTTAAAGCCTCTTAAAGAGCAGTTGTGGTTACAGGAGGGACAACTATCGATTTGGCTTCTTTTCAGATCGGTTTAAGTGCTGATTACTTTTAACTTAACTGTGGTTAATATTCCTCGGAGGAGCGTGTCAAGGAACATGTGTTACACTACATTTCGTAAAGAGTCGCAATTTGGGTATATACACAGGTTTCAGAAAGTATTCTAGCAAGAGCACTGTTGGTAACACCAAACTTGAGTTAAACATATTGTATTCATATTGTAAGTCGAACTTGGACCAACATTGTGATGTGAAACCACAGCGGTACCATTATGCTACTGAAAGACCTTCGATTGTAAGGCATGTCTGGCATTACATTTGTTTAACGTGTCGTAACGACCAGATATACAACAGGCGGAGAGTGGGGATTGACCGATTTCTACCGACGTATTTGTCGTGCCTTGGGACATAGACGACTACCACTAGGATCATGGACATGCTTAGATCCGCTCGTTAGAGAGAGGGCATTTGGTAACTATGTGCTGCTTCCAGATTGCCATACAATAGCGGTCAACGCGTGTAGCTGGCCGTAAAGATCCCTCTTCTTCAGACTGACTGAGTTAATATTTAACGTCACATCGGCAATATCTCAGCCATATCGAGACGAGAACAACTTAATTTATATGAATATATAAGAAACAATAATTCGAGAACATAAAAACCTGTCAGCGAAGGACAGTAATACTACTTGAATATCATATCTCTTAATTTAAAACTAGCACGCTATGATAAAAACATATCACTATACACTACAATACAATATAAAACAGGGCTATAGATCGCCAACAACTAAAGACTGATCACCATACCAGGAACCATGGGGACTTACAGTACTTTAGCTACCTGCATGGACCCAAGTGGGATTTACACCATCCCTTCAACCATTGGAAACTGTAGTGAAATTTAGCCATTATTTAAAACCACAATTATACTACGATTAATAGTATGTAGGTCGAAACTGACTTTGAAAGTTTTGGGACTTACGTATCTCTTCTTCGGAAGGAAGGGGGAAATATCTGTGAGGAGAGAAGTTAGTCATGTCGACCAACTATTTCACTGTTACTGACGTTCCTAATACAGATAATGATGTGCAGAGCTGCATTGTTAAAAGTGTGCTTCGTGGCTACATGCATGCATGCACCCTAGCTGGATTTATATCAACCCTTCAGCAGCTGGCGAATGTAGTCATATTTGGCCAAAAGTGAAATTACAAAAATACATAAAAAAGTCTGGTAAATTTTAATTAATTTACTCGTATATGAAACAGATACGTCGACACGCACCCAGTACTAAATATATATTGTTACATTTCCTCGTGAAACACGGGGCGTTTGGGTTCGATTCCCCACATGGCTACAATGTGTGAAGGCCATTTCTGGTGTCCCCCGCTGGGATAATGTTGGAATATTGCTAAACGCAGCATAAAACCCAACTCATGCACTCCTCATAAAACACATTGGGTTCATTTGAAACAGGACGTTGTACACAATGATACAGATACCTGAAGTAGACTGGGGAGATATCTGTCATTAGCAGGACAAGTAAAGAGGATAACGGACGGCCTCAGACCAGAACAGTGATAACAGGACCACAATGTATTGGACGATTTATACTCTCAAGGATGGAACAAACATTCAAAACAGTGAGTGAGGGAGTGAGTTATAATTTATCGTCACATCGGCAATGTTATGCCATATCGTGACGAGAACATTTAATTGTTATACATAGTAATTTATGGTAAATTAAAAAAAACTGTCAACCGACTAGAATATCACAATATCAAGAAATAAAACTAGCATATATCTCTAAAAAAGGATTTCAGATAAGGCTGAGGATCGCCAACAACTGAAGGTGGACCACCACTCTAGGGACCATGGGGACTTTGGGTACCTGCATGGACACTAGCTGGATTTATACCATCCCTTAAGCCATTGGTGATGGTGCTAATAGTTAGCAAGAATAGTACAACAAATATTCTACGATTGAAAAAGTATGTAGATCTGAATAGACTTTGAAAGTTTTGGGACTTACGTACTCTCTCAGGAACATTCAAACCAGAATAAATACCTTCAAGATATCAAAGCGATATTTACAGCTGCCTATCGTTAATCAAGGTTCAGCCTTCACAGAATGCAAAAACTCATTTTAAGAATAGCAACACATTTTGACCACCATTTTGTTATGTATGAGGCATGGTGGCTTGGTTGCATAAACAGGCCAGTGACAATCTCCTGCGAACAAGCGAAGTAATGGAGACAGGTCTGAAAAATGCGATGGCTACAATGGAGAGGCTCCGCGATGACATGCTGCCTGACACCTTTAAGTCTGGCAGCATTGGTTTTGGAAAACTAGAGATTCCAAGCTTCCCAACAGTACCAAATACATTTTGCTATACGTCTCTTAGACGTGTTTCGACATCGAAAACCACTGTTTTAAAATTGTGCATCCAATTAGCATTTGAGATTGCGATTGAAGGTCGCACTAGTTATGGTTGCTTTCTTATTTCCATAGTCGTGAATCATGGGTTGAATGAAGAAACATCCAAGATATAGGTCACGTTATTTCCTACATTTGCTGAACACGTCAGGACATTTCTGAACGGAACTACTTTTCGGAGCAACGTTGAGGCCCATTCATTCGTGGGAAAAGGACATATCACCCCTTCTACATGTTGAAACATCTCAGTTAATACATGGGACTGCTCCGAGGCTTCACCTTTTCGCAAACACCTGTTCTCATCAGCGGGTCCTTGTCATCCATTCATGTACTGCAATTTGTGCACAATGGAATACCGTGCCGAAAATGAACATGTTAAAATTGATGACTCAGCACAATCCTTTAGGCAATTAAGGTATCTATGTGTTTGTGAGAAATCCCACAACCTTTTCATCTATTCTCCGAGAGTGATGTGTGACCTACGGTAGTAATCCTTTCCCAACAGGGTTCTAACTGAGAGGCTTTCACATTCTATTGGTAGTTCTGTGGGGAATTCTGTTGGATTCTGGTTTCTGTTCACACTGCATGTTTCTAAGTCATCGGGGGCGGTGGGGTAGCCTAGTGGTTAAGGCGTTCGCTCGTCACGCCGAAGGCCCGGGTTCGATTCCCCACATGGGCACAATGTGTGAAGCCCATTTCTGGTGTCCCACGCCGTGATTGTGCTGGAATATTGCTAAAAGCGGCGTAAACACTAAAGTCACTCACTCACACTCACTCTGAGTCATCTGTATAGTTCCTAGAAATTGTAAAAAGTACCTACAAAATGACTAAGCTTTGATAAGTGGATATTCCGGTCAGGGAATTAAGAAAGTAAATGTGCTTTAATACAAAAATTGTTTAAGAGCAATATGTTGTGAATGTCGGCAATAATCGTATTTAACTTGGGCTTTTCTACATGCGGTATAGCAGGGTTGTGAAAAGTACATACTAAAGGCACAAGACTGAATTGACGAATTGCTATTTAACTGTTATTATAAGTATTATTATAAGTACTTCATATTTACGTACGGTTGGATTGTCACTGAGTGTGAGTGAGTGAATACGACAGGGATGGATTAGCTTTTCTTCTGTGATTCAGTCGAATGTCTGGGCATAATAATTCAAACTGACCCTCTGTCAAGTCAAATGTGTTTATTGTACAAAAGGCTTCCAGCCCACATACAGCTTGTTCAGCTTGACCTGGGCTACTTTACATATACATGACCCAGAAGGTCAAATGGCACAAACGGCAGGTCGAGTTAACCTCATTAAATAGGGGAGCAGAGAATGTGACCTTGTCTCGGCTGTTCGCACATGTTGACAATCAACTGACAGAGGTGCACCCCTTCACAATAATAGACCCAACCAGTTGTGACACGGTCACGCCAAGCATTAGTATTCACTTGATCAGATCAAGCTGAACAAGCTGTACATTGGCGTTTTACATGTACATTATACATATGTTGCAAAAAGGAGTAATTTGTGTTTCAAACAGTGAGTAACTTATAACGTTACAGGCAATGAATTACTTACAAATACATGTAGTGAATTAGGACGGATCTACAAAACTTTATATCAAATTGTTACGTTTAATAAGAACATAAATAATATAGTACTACAGCTTATTTATTACATGCTGGTCAGTTGATGAAAGAGTGAGTGAGTGAGTGAGTTAGTATTTAACGTCACATCGGCAATATTTCAGCCATATCGTGACGAGAACATAGTTGATGAAAGAAGTTGTTAAAAAATTAATGAGGGTGGCTTGCATGAATAATATTCATTTATTTATGTCGTACGCAAATCCTCATAAAAAGGACATACAAGTAAAACATGAATTTCATTTTCCACATCTAACTTATAATTTTTCCACGAATGTACTATCGATGTGATTATCAATGATAATCATTTGTGATTTGCAGCATGTTCTTAATAGTCTTGCAATCTAAATAATAAGAATATCTTTAATAAAATGTGGATGAAATATATTATCAATAAAATGGACAACACAGCAACTCATGGATACAGTGACATATGAATCTTTCAGTTCCCACACGAGAGTTTGCAATGATTTAGATATAGCTGGCGATTTTGAGATTAGTGCAGGGCTAATTAGAATAAGTTCTCACTGGGTCACTGTTACAGTAATAGGGGTTTAAAGACAGGATTGGAAATAATGAAAATGAGCAAGGTTTCTGTATCAACAAAACAGAAAGTAATAGAAATGGAAATCTCAAAGAAATCTCTTGCAGACATTATGACAGGAATCTATTATAAAAATAAAAACACGATACTGCCTCTGACAGATTACGTTTGACAAGATGGATCAACGGCCAGGATGGCAAATGACTTTGTTTTTGTTTTTGTGTTCTAAGGAGAAGTCAAAGCATGAAAGACTATGACTTTTCTACATGGAGATGAAGAATCACAGGTGAATGTTTCAATGCCAGAATAATTGCCAAGTATAGTCATTCCATTATGACCTTATCTGTTACAGAACTCGCATTAACCAGCTCCGGGCTCGCCTTCTTGGAGCAGTCTGCCTTAAATGCACCAGTGGTATGTTACTGAGATGTGATCAGATAAGGTTAATGTAATAGCGAAGCAAATCCATGTCATTCATGAGGAACTGTCATTCAAATTCCCTGTGGAAGATAGTTGTGGGTGATACATGGAGTTACATGCAGGGTCACTACTCGAGGCCCCAATGTCAACATACTATCCACATTTTACTCGTGACTTATGTTCATCCTTTGTAATTTAATGATGAATTTAATGATGAATTTTATGATGAAGTTAACAAATCAGTTCATCTACCAAAGCAGTAGCTACCTTAAGGAATCATGTCCTGAATGATAAATGATAGGGCTGTAACAATGCATAAAGTATCGATGGATTGCAATTGTTGAGTCTCCGATAGCACTAAATTGATGGTAAAAACTATCGATGCGTCGATAGTATGTGTGACTATCGATAGTTTAGTAATTGACTTCCGTTGATAAATGCGCTGCGCAAAATACAGGAAGTACCAGATTCGTTCACTTTGAGACTWRCAGCTTCATTGAGTTTATGTTTTAACTGTTTACTTGATCTGGGTTTCATGTTTCTTGTCAATTCTTAAAAGAGAATGAAACTACTTGAACTTCACATGAGACAATTCAGGGAGGAAAAAAACTATTGCAATAGTATGTTTAGATAGGTTTTAGCTAATGTGAGCCATCTGGCCCATCACATTTAAAAAAGTGGGCCACCTACTAAAGTCAAATGGGCACATCATTCAAATGAAAAAAAACCCCAACGTAACTTATAACCAGTCCTCTGTTTATTGAATAATGTTCAGTAATGTCAATGTTTCCTAAACACCAATTATATTAATGCATTAAGTTTTCACTTACCAAAATCTGTAGCTCAGACTGACACATTCAGACAAGAACTGGGACTTAGTTACAATACAATCTTCTTTTTCTGCCAATGTGACACAGCTTGTGAGAAGTTGAATTTGTCAATGGCACTCCCTTATCAGCTTTATTAGAATTAATCTGTTCAAAGTGTCAGATGACAGCCTATTTCGAACAGGCGTATTGAGATCATTCTGACAACTGAACCATTTCACAGTCTGCCGTTTGCAGGGGGAGAGCAAGGGCCAATCTGGCCATAGTTAACACGTTAGGAAGCATGTCCATGTGGTGTAGATAGATTAGCTTCCATAATGTCTTGAACCTGTCTCTTGGGTACAATTCCTTCAGCACCACTTGTTTCACAAGATCCCACTCACACATTGTTGCAGCATTATCAACCAAAGCCTTGCTGACACTATTGGAATTGGTATGATCAGATCCGTTATGCTCAGTTAACGTTTCAAGATCCTTCCTTTCATACTGTTCAAGCTGTTCCTTTGTCAGAAATGAAATGCTCCTCATTCCCATCACACCAAATGCTGTTGCTAGTGTAACACACTCACTGGGAAATCTCTTGTTCACCCTATCTTGTAGAGAGCTCAGAAGTTTATTCCTCACTGTTTCAGCTATTTTCACATCTACGTCATGCAGTGTCTCATTCCAGTAAGTGACAACTTTGTTTCAGTGTTTACTTTTAGCTTGTCTTTCAGTAATTGTTGATAGTAACTCTTCCCAGTGAGAGCAGTTTTCAAACTGGCTAAACACCCATCTACAGCAGGTCTAACGCATAAAATATCCAAACCAACCTTCTGAAAAATACAGTTCAGTGAACTTAGGGAACGCATCCATCATGACAAACGTGTAGTCTGTCAGGTTTGTTAACAGCTCCTGTTCTTTGGAGGTGGGCTTTTCAATCTGCTTGAAGTATTTGACCAGAGATCTCCATGTTCTGTGAACTGTGTTGAGGGCATCATACATGGCGAACCATCTCATTTCATGCACTTCTTTCATCTTGACTTGAGGGTCAACTAGCAACTGCTGCACATGTTTCAATTCAGCCGCTCTACATGCAGACGTCTTGAAGTAATAAAATAATCCGGTGAGACTCTGTTGGAAAACTTTACCAATAACGCTAACATCATCAGCAGCCTTGGAAGTACACAAATTCAGGCGATGAGCTACACAATGTATATTGATACAATGTGGGTTTTCTTGTCTCAACAGTGTAGCACCCCCTCGTTTTCTCCCTGTCATCACAGGTACTCAGTCCTGTCCAAATGCCAAGATTTTGTGAAAATCAATACCTCGTATTCTCCAAAATTCCTTCAATAGTCACACATTGTCAAAGCAGTTGCTCGTGTATCAATTTTTTGAACATTTCCAAGAAAGAGAGTGTCTTGTTCTAGATTTCCCTGAGAAGGTATGCAAGTCACATTTCATTCAAAGGATACTTCAAACCACGTGTTTTTTATCGTAGAATATGTGTTATTTTAAAGTATGGGTAATTTTGGCAGCAATGGCCAATGGCTGTAGGGATAGTGTAAATCAAGCTAGGGTCCATGCAGGTAGCAAAATCACTGTAAGTCCCCATGGTCCCTAGTATGGTGATCTACCTACAGATGTTGGCGATCTATAGCAACCTTTTTATATTTTATTGTATTGTCTTTCATAGTTAAGATATTTTAGGATTTCATACTAGTTTTACAATTTTATCTGTGATATTCTTAATTTACTGTCCTTCGCCGACAGGTGTTTATAATAATTTATTATAACATTATAACTTGTTAACAGTCACGATATAGCTGAAATATTGCCTATGTGACTTAAATACCTCACTCACTCACTCACTGTATTTCCTCAATCTACCGAAGTCTACCAATGGCTGCATGATCCTCAGTTTCTCCTCAGAGGCTGCCGCCGTAACACGAGACCGTATTGGGAGATCAATAAGGAAGGGGCGTCTTCATCTAACAGCTCTTTCATCAGAGAAACGTTGCTCATTTTGATTCATTCCAAGACATTCATTAAACTAGTATTACCCTAGCACTGGTCCTCTGACAAATACCTTTTCCACTGGGGAATTTCACTGATAAATGATTTCGT
>VKKT01001064.1:128673-145782 GCA_008038995.1 Haliotis laevigata
GTTGTTGATGTTTCCATACCCGTTCCCACCTTGGAGAAGCAGCTTGTAATCGAAGACCTTGGTTGACCGTGGTGCAAGGGAGGCAATTCTAACAGTTACTGATAGACGTCAGAGGTTTGGCTGCTCTGTATCTGTGTATTTGGAGGTGCTTGTTTGTTGGGGTGGACTGGCTCTGAAACAAACAGTAATCCGTGCAATAAAGTATTATCTTAATGGTGAGTTTCTTGTTTGCTCATAAAAAAAACCCATACATGGGTATATTCATTTTAAAGGCAGGACGTTTTTTCGCATGTCAAAAAAATCCTGTATTTATGTGTATCAGTTCTAAAGGCCATTCAAAGGCTATATTCATTATGTATGAAGCGTCTAACAGAATGCCAGTTGATATATAGAATACGATATCTTTATTGCCTACACGAGGTCACGGTATGACCAATCCAAACTCAAATGTTATAAGACAATATCGACTAGTGGTGGTCCGATTAATTGAAATAATCGAAGATTGGTCGCAGTGACTAGACGACCAATACATCGATCATGTTTTCTCATAATCGAACACAAACAATTCTGGAACACTTGTTTGCATTAACAATATTTTTTACAAGGTTGGTTTTGTCTGTTACATTTCATGACCACTGCAAGCTCGTTCCAAGTCATGGTTGAATATATTTTCAAGACTCCAAGAAATTAATGTTCCTAAGCTACTAGTCATCCGTTAAAGATGTGAAATTTGTCAATGCCTTTTGTGCAATTTGCAAAAACACCAAAGAACTACAGGTTTTTTTTCTTTATTTGTTTTGTCCATTAACAAAAATAATCCGGAAAATTTCATAAATGACGATAACCAATTATTTTCGATGATTGATCGGTTGTAATRAACCAATCATCAATTATGAGATTTTGACCAATTCCCAGCACTAATATCGACAGGTATGTTTTAATGAAATGTTGCCATCTACCCATCTACACACGCGTGAAATGTGTATGAAATCCCTAACAAGGTTTAACCAGAACATGTCGAAGGAAATTTATGTTTATTACAGATAATATTTGATCACGTTTAGCGCCCGATGGTAAACACCACCATTGCGATCATTACGACACAATTGAGACGCCACCTCATGTCTTAACGTCCCTGTGTTAGAATGTCACATTTACACTTTCTACAGTCAAAGAGTTTAACTAACACGAGAATTATGAGAAGACGTGTAAAAGTAGCAGAAACTGGAAAGTGGAAGCTGAATGGATACAATGGAACATTTAAAACTAGTCCCAGTGCTCATGACGATCGACAGAAAGAAAGGTATAATCGTGTATCTTTCCACATAAATTCGTGCTAAAGATAAACTAACCGTGCACTTCTTCTGAGGAAATCAATATTTGGCAATAGCGAAAGTGTTGGGAGGATTTCAGAATATCATGCTCTACATGCATGCGACCTCAGGTATATATCGTACATGTTGAAGAACTACAGCAATAGATTTCACTGGGCGTAAGTAGTCGAGTTGAGTTGAATTTTACGTCGAATCGGCATTATTCCAGCCATATAATGACGAGACCATGCATTCATACACATTTTAACTACAAAGTCCAAATGAGTTTTTTTTTAAAACATACATATTCATTACATTATTATTTACAAACTGAATATGTCATCGCACCAAATTAAAAAACAACAACAATCCGTCATTCACATTACATAAAGGATATTATATGAGTGCCCATGTCATGCTATGTTGCGACACGAGTGCCTAAATGTTGGTATTTCCCGAGCGATAGCCAGGGATATACCGATATTTAGGCATGAGTGTCGTAAACATAGTATGATATGGGCACGAATATAATATTCTGTCGTCAAATTGAGGAAAAAAACCCAAAATCTGCTTTCAAACATAGGCTGGCTACCCGCCGTCGCCGCATGTAGAACGCAACGTCACAGAAGAAACGTAACATCATACCATTGTTCATGACGTCACGTCACCAAGACAAAGTGATATTTTGCCCTAGGTCATCGTATGAAAAATATGAACCCCGATATGTTTGCCCTCGTAGGTAATAAATAATTACAATATATGATACAGATCAATTTTGGGCGTATTTAAGTGAAGAAACTTCGGAACAATAAAATTCAGAAATGAATCCAGGTCTTAACAAACAGGATGTCCTAATCTAGCGGCGTCGCACAATTGCCATTAAAACGGAAACAGTCAATAAACAAGATCTGGGAGTCAAAGATCTTCCTCTTCGTTAGGCACCAAACCCCACGAACATGGTGACAACATGTACAGTCGGGCGTTTTAATTATTCTCCGCTTTCAGCAATAGTCCATCTATCTGACTATGACTGTGACTGACATGATCAGCATAAATCTACGTAACAAGGAACGACTGACATGCATGAGTCAAGTCAGCAAGCCTGATCAAGATTCTATCACATGTAGATACACGTACATACTCTAGGGTTGGGTATTGCAAAGCACGGCTTTAAAGAAATCCATCAAAACTGCAAATTGGAAAGACGTTTGAGCTTGACGATTTGTTTACAGGTACAGACTGCAGGAGGTTTGGAATACGGACATCAATAAACACAGGTGACGTATGCAGTTCACCACGGCAATACGTGAATGGCTAGCAATACATACGTAATACATCATTGTAAAAAGCGATACTGTGCTACTGCTGCCATAGCGGTGTGACTGTTGCAGTAGTCTTCTTATCAATATTTTTGTCTTTTAATATTTCATCGAAATACATTTTCTTCATTTGGTAGACGTTCGCCTTAGATAATAATCAAAATGTATTTTGGGAAAGAAAACGTCGGAGACTTTGATCTCGACATCGACGGCTTTCCGTCTGTTTGAAATGGGTGACCGAGCCATTGATAGACAGGTCGTTTTTGTTTTAAATATAACTGATAAACTTTGATTGCGTATCTAGATGTCGGTATTTTGCAAGAAAGGTTCAGGAGTCTTGAATAGTTTTATTGTTGATATATTTATTAAGTTGTGTACGTGTTTTTTTCTTTAGAGAGGCGGAAATGACAGGCAATCAAAACAACTCATTACAGACCTTTTAATATCTTATATATTTATGGATGTATGGTTTTACACCGCTTTTAGCAATATTCCAGCGATATCACGACAGGGAACACCAGAAATGGGCTTCACATATTGTACCCATGTGGATAATCGAACTCGGGTCTTCAGCGTACGAGTGACACGCTTTAACCATTCGGCTACCCCACCGACCTCCGCTCAGCGGAAAATGGCACCCGTTGACGGTTGGTTCACCCGTGTCTTTGGGTTACACGAGTAAGGGACTCTTTAACAGGTACCAAATAAAACAAAACAAACAAGCAAATAAAGAAAATAAAGCAAAACAGAACAAACAAAAAAAACAAAACCAAAACAAACAAAAAAACAAAAAATAAACAAACAAAAAACCCAAACAAAAACAAACAAAAATACCCAAAACAGTATGAAACAAAATGAAACGCGTGTACAGGTCTCAGATCTAAGAGGATCAAACAAACTGGCCACAAAATAATAGATATATGTTATATACGGACGCCGTCAGTCTGATGAATGAGAACAACATTCAATGATGAGAATGACATCAAAACAGAACAAAGGGAACTTTGGTACGACAATGCATTACCAGGAACCATTATTGCATTTATAAGGAATTAAGGGATCTGGCAAAGAAATGAATTAGCAATGCTTCTGACAGTTGAAAAGCCTTGTTCTCCACGATAAAATGATTTATAAATAGATCGTACCAATTACGGTTGTCCATGTTGAATTTTGTCAGAAACAAACTACTTTAATGGTTTTTCAGGTAAAGAAATATATATGGCTTCCATCTGGCAACACATTTCCATGTTCTTTTTCTTATTTTCTTATCAATCAATCAGAAGTGATATGTTTCCTTAAATGAAAACATAAAATAGTTTCACAATCTGATCAGGCAAGTCGGGTTTACTTAAAAAAATAATATAAGTTTGTATTATCTTGAATTTTAAAAAAACATCCCTTGATATGTCAACATACGATCTTGAAATTTCAATAAAATATTTCTTGAAATTTATCCATCACCTGTCGCAATCCCTTTATGTAAATTACATGAAGCGTGTCTGAGAATATTTACCAGACATAAATTATATGGACTTGGCGTATTTGCCATTGTAGAAGGAGCTGTTGATCTATCAATAGGAACTGAAAACGTTTGGATGTCATTGTGTAAGTGATATTTGTTAGAGATGTCATTCCTCTTTATGAGGATGAAGATACTCAGGTTCTGTCATCAATGTTTGGGAGAAACTTTAGCCTTCTATTTTTCAATGCTAAAACAAGGGCTTTAAACGTTTCCTTTAAATGTTTAGTGTTCCCATCGTATGTAAAATGGATTCGTTGAGGTGAAAGTAGTCATTCACGTGTCAACGTTTGATTGAAGTAAACGAAAGAGAAATAACAATTCTGGATGAAGACTAGAATTTATCCTGCTATCGGTAGGAGTATTGCATAACCATTTGATGACAATATTTACACAAATCTAATGCATCTAATATAGCACATTAAACACCCCTTTTCCATTTTTTACCTGTTTAACGCCGCACTAAGAGATGTACAAATCAAATTACCGCAACCTGTAAACAAGAGTCTGAGTCCCGATCCACAAGAGCGTCCGTAGCGCTACGACATTCGTAAGCCTATGGTAAACAAGTCGTAACGTTACGAACGCTTTGTGGGTCGGGACCCTGGACCAGGTAACCCAGTGGTCGATATTGTGAGCAACCTTCTGGGTAGGATAACACCCAAACAACCATGTCCAAGTCAACCTGACCACCCGACAACTTTGATCGCCTTCTTCTGTGGAACACCGTGTGATCATGGTGCAACAAGTGTTGCTGAGGAATTATTCTCGCAAGAATTCCCGACGGGGGCCTGTTTATTTCGACGTTAAAACTCATCTCAAAATAACTCATCTCAGCCTCCTACAATTGCAGCCACATGCTTTGTGTGCAACCAGAACATCATCATTACCAAGTCTTGCCAGTGCAATAACCACAGTGGAATGAACAACGAGCACATAGTCTGTTAATGAAGGCGTACTTCACACAACGATAAACGTGTTACTGCCCGACCAAACTTGCTTTTAATCAGATGGATGTGCCGATTGGAGCCTAGGAAAGGGAAATTGGGCTTGGACTGGCGACCAATTATGTGGTCAAGAAATTTGTGAGTCCAGACAGATTGTTCGACCATGTGGTAGTGACGTTGTTTCTTATTCATGGAACTTTGGAATGGAAAAATTGACATTCAGAGGTTCCAGTGACACACATCACAATTGTTGACAACGACTGAAAGTTGGATTTACATTTGACAAAACTCAGACAGATGTAATGTTATATTCATGTAACCTGTGCTTGAAATTTGGGTCTCTTCCAGAGAGTGAACCGACAGTGATGCATCTTCCGCTTCCCAGTCAATCAGAGCGTTATCACTAGATGAATTGCATTAACCTGCAAGTACTGCCAGAGGACATTGGGCCTCTTCAGGGAGAGGGTGTTTCGATAAAAAGACAGAAGTAGTTTATCATTTCTTGTTAATGAGTGAGCGGTGGTTTGGTGACTGAGTGAGTGGTTTGGTTTTATGTGAATGAGTTCGTGGATGAGTGGGTGGTTTGTGTGGTGTGTGATTTGGAGAGTGTGTGTGAATGAGCGTGTGGATCACTTTGGCGCGTGGTGTGCGAGTGGGGGGATGGGTGTGTGTGGGGGTGGGTGGGTGGGGTGAGCGGGTGAGTAAAACACATGGGTCGAGCGAGTAGATTTGTTCGTGGTAAGTGAGTGAGAGGACACAAGGGTCGAGCGAGTAGTTTGTTAGTGGTGCGTGTGTGAGTTCGAGTGAGTGAGTGAGATTCATAAGACTTTTTTTTAGAAATTGTACAATACAAAAACAGAAATACGGTTACATCATTGTGTTAGTGAGTGAGTGAGTTTAGTTTTACGCCGTACGCAGCAATGTTCCAGATATATGGCGACGGTCTGTAAATAATCGAGTCTGGACCGGACAATCCAGTGATAAACAGCATGAACATCGATCTGCGCAATTGGGAACCGATGAGATGTGTCAACCAAGTCAGCGAGCCTCTTACGACAAGCATGGGTTACTGAAGGCCAATATTCTAACCCGTACCTTCACGGGTATATCATTGTGTGAATGAATGAGCTTTTGTTGTCTGGGTGGTAACATGTTTGTTTGTTTTGTTTACCGCCGCACTCAGCAATATTCCAGCTATATGAAGGCGGTCTGTAAATAATCGAGTCTGGACCGGACAATCCAGTGATCAACATCATGAGCATATATCTACGCAAATGGGAAAAGATGACGGTTAGAGAGTGTGTGAGTGGATGTGTGTCATATGAACGATTTGGTAGACGTTTGACATGTGAGTGAGTGAGAAGATTCGGATAATGTCAATGATTTGCTTGAGTGGGTGCTTGTTGGGGTGAGTGACTTGGTGAGTGGATTAGAGTGTGTGTGGTGTTGGAGGTAGTGAGTGCGTGGGTGTTTGCGCGGTGAGTGACTTGATGAGTGGATTATAGACTGTGTGTGGTGTTGGAGGTAGTGAGTGCGTGGGTGTCTGCGCGGTGTGTGAGTTGGTGAGTGGATTATAGAGTGTGTGTGGTGTTGGAGGTAGTGAGTGCGTGGGTGTCTGCGCGGTGAGTGACTTGGTGAGTTGATTATAGAGTGTGTGTGGTGTTGGAGGTAGTGAGTGGGGCTGTGGAAAAGATTGATTTACAACTTTAAACAATCAAAAAATGATTTTATTTCAGAGCATGCCAACCTAATGCTGGAAGAAACAGGCGCATGGATAATGTCGTGTCGCATAACGGAACTCCAGAAAAGGAAAAGTCAATGACAGGCCCAGCAGATTTGGCAATACAGTTGTTTACATGGTGCTGTTGCTGTTTAGCATTGACTTGGAAAATATTTCTCACATATACCGACACGTAGATGTAAAACAATCAGCCAACTTCGGGTAATACCTTGTCTCAATTATCTGCCGAAACAGAATCCTTTAAGTGAAAAACGCAAATCAGCTAAAATACAGTGATGACACCAGGTGTCCGCCTAAAGGGTAGGCGTGTCCTGTTCTACCAGTAACACATATCAGGTACACAATTCGCATAGAACTTGCTTGTTCCCTAAAGCTGCAAAACTACATTTATCTTGCGTCGGCGGCCTATGAAAAAACCTAGCCAATCAATTTATGGACCGGGAAATGTAGACACGATCAAGTATTTTGCAATTTGTAAATGCTAAAATCAGTACCCAAACATTGAATTACAATTCGGAATAGAGTTGGGGTACATCGTGCATTTGCATTAAACGCCTCTATGATGAAATCATTTGCAGCTAATGTCAGCCATCGTGCTTACTTAGAAGCGATCAAGTACATTTCATACTTGAACCAATTACAGAAACATGGATGCAGATTAACCATAACGGGACCCGGTCCCTGTTAATATCCTGGTATTCTATAGCACTTACACTACAGCAATCATGTCTGTGAAAGTGCAGCTGTACAGAACGCGACATGGACAATAGCGTAAACCCATTAGCAGGAACCGGCATTAAGGTATTACAGGTCTGTCGCCTTATCCTTCTATTCTAAACTGTATGTGGGGTATTTAGCATTGGCCTTGGTCTGTGAGGAAAACAGCATGATTTATTCTATTTCTAACCGTATTCATTCACACGCAAGTGCCACGGGGCGAGTGTTGATAAAGAGTTCCTGTTAAATGTCAGTGGTTATGCTATGTCAACGACGTATTGTCTCCACGCAAACACGGATTGTGTGACAGTCGGTGGCTCTTGGAAGCCAAAGTGTTCAATACGGGGCTTTGTCAGTGTCAAATGGGTACCCGGAAGGATCAGGAAAAGCCATCTCGCACTATATACAGAGTTTGGTGTATTGATATGTATATATGCCATTTTAAAAGAGCGAAAACTAAAAAGGATGATGATTCTGCTTCTACTGCTGCTACTACTACTACTACTACTACTACTACTACTACTACTACTACTACTACTACTACTACTACTACTACTACTACTACTACTACTGTTACTACTACTACTGCTGCTACTGCTACTACAACTTCTAACTACTACGAGTGCTAGCCTTAAATGGGGCGGTAGGGTAGCCTAGTGCTTAAAGCATTCGCTCGTCACGCCGAAGACCCGGGTTCGATTCCCCACATGAGTACGATGTGTGAAGCCCATGTCTTAGGCCGATGAATGTAATTTCTTATTTGGAAAGGTCACCCCATCATTTTCATTGATAATTCAATTCATGATTCCCCAGGTACATTGGTTTCATTAATATCACCCATTAGGATGACCACTCTGGTCATCAATCAAGTGTTTGTCCAGTACATTTCAGTGACAGAACGTTTCTCACTTAATCACATAATATCCAAACCATGTCTGAGAGTTCCCGTTAGGCAACAAGAACGTATTTTAGCTGTGCTATTATGTTGTTACCGAGCTATTAGCAGTCTATTACAAATACATCGAAACCAACACTGGCAAACACGGTCCTACTCTCGAAGTAACACTTCCATATAACACTTCACAGGAGTAACGATATTATCGACTCGGATTGCCGTTACCCTACTTTGGATGAAAACACAAATAGGGCTACATCGGATCATTCATTAGCCCCAAAGCTGCGTTTTGTAATGATGATAGCTCTATCATGCTTGTAGTCACACATAAATGATAAAATTCCTCCAAGCTACAAAGTCAAGTTTTTCTTTACACACTGTTAAACCGGCATTAACCTATTATCAGGAGCCATTCTTTCCTACCGCACCTCGTTAAGTATCACAGAGCCCTGACGTCGTTGCGGAAACACAATTTGCAAGTGCCGTGTCCACACGACCGTTAGTATGCTAATGGTTTCTTCAGTGGACGTCTTCAAACCTTTGTGTCTCTCCATACTACAGTTCCTGGTCTTTGCCCTTTCACTGTAAAGACTGACTTAAGACTCTATTTGGTATCAGCATTCTGAAGAAGGTCCTGATATCGAGGTCCGTGACAACCCGATCAGGAGATCAGTGATGAAGTACTTATTGACAGTCCGCCTTGAACCATGGTGCCAGCATGGTAATAGCTCTCGTGACACTGGTCAGAGTTTCAGCTCAATCAATACAGGCTCTGTTTTAACCGAATTCGCGGTTCTTGTCAGGTATGAAAATGATATTTTACTGTAAATGGACAATACTCTATCAGACACAGGAAGACTAATCAACTCTGCCGGTAGAGGTATTTAAAGTACTTCTTTCACAGTCGTGTTAGTTTTTGTCGTGCATTTAAAAAATAGCGGTATGTACAAATAAGAGTTCTGTGATTGAGCACGTATACTTTGGCCATACGCTTTGCTCCTCTTCTCGACTCATCAGTAACTTCATTCTTTTATCACGTCCATTCATTCACTTTAGCCTGGTGAAATCTGTAGTTATCCTTCTTCAGCAGTTAAATATATTGAATGCGATGGTCATATAATTATATAGTGTGGAAAATAACTTGCACACAGTAACGTGACGAAGAACGTTTATCATTGATCAAGTTAAACTCGTAATCTCATGAATATGACTGAAAGTGTATTTAATTAAATAAATGTGTTTTTTTTCGATCGTCAAAGGTCAAGATATACAAATCGTGACAGATGCGAATTGCCATATGTCAAAGGAAAAATGCAAATCGACATCTGTCAAGATATTGGAAATCCTCATTGGACTACACACGCCAATTTATGAATGTCAAAATATCCACAAAGAAAAAGATATGAAAATCGTCAAAACGCAATCCATGCAAGAAACGCCGTAGTTGCATTTAATTCGTGCAGAGAATCCCCAAATACATAGTCAGAAATGCTTTCAGAAGTGTTATACGTCAGGACAAACAAATGGAACTTGATTTGAAAACAAACAAATCAATATATCACATGTCATTTCTAAAAGGTTAGACAAAAAACAAGAAAGAAGAACACATCCGAACATTTGTGTAAAACTGAAAAAAGTGGAGATGGGAGTATTTCGGTGTCAGAAAACATCGAGGATAATGTCTGGGGTATAACAAAGCACGTCAAATAAATAAACAATAGTCTTCTCCTCATGACTGTGGCAAGGGCGATATTGAACTACTTTGATCTGTCGGCACAAGGCAGTATAAGGCAGTTGTTCCAGTCTGGTTGTCGTCTTGGAGATACATAACTACGTCACTGCGTTACTACGTCAATGCGAGACTACATCAACGTGTCAGTACGTCACTGCTTCACTAGATCACTGTCTCACTACGTCACTAGATCACTGTCTCACTACGTCACTAGATCACTGTCTCACTACGTCACTGGATCACTGTCTCACTACGTCACTAGATCACTGTCTCACTATGACACTAGATCACTGTCTCACTATGTCACTAGCTCACTGTCTCACTTCGTCACTAGATCACTGTCTCACTACGTCACTGGATCACTGTTTCACTACGTCACTAGATCACTGTCTCACTATATCACTAGATCACTGTCTCACTACGTCACTAGATCACATTCTCACTACGTCACTACATCACTGTCTCACTTCGTCATTAAATCATCGTCTCACTTCGTCACTAGATCATCGTCTCACTTCGTCACTAGATCACTCTCTCACAACGTCACTGGATCACTGTCTCACTACGTCACTGAATCACTGTCTCACTACGTCACTGGATCACTGTCTCACTTCGTCACTGGATTACTGGATCACTGTCTCACTACGTCACCGGATCACTGTCTCAATTCGTCACTGGATCACTGTCTCACTTCGTCACTGGATCACTGTCTCATTATGTCACTAGATCACTCTCTCACTAAGTCACTGGATCACTGTTTCACTTCGTCACTAGATCACTGTCTCACTTCGTCACTGTCTCACTACGCCACTGGATCACTATTTCACTACGTTACTGGATCACTTTCTCACTTCGTCACTGGATCACTGTCTCACTTCGTCACTGGATCACTGTCTCACTACGTCACTGGATCACTGTCTCACTTCTTCACTAGATCACTGTCTCACTACGCTACTGGATCACTGTCTCACTACGTCACTGGATCACTGTCTCACTAAGTCACTGGATCACTGTCTCACTTCGTCACTAGATCACCGTCTCATTATGTTGCTAGATCACTGTCTCACTACGTCACTAGATCACCGTCTTGCTACGTCACTGGATCACTGTCTCACTACGTCACTGGATCACCGTCTCACTACGTCACTGGACTACTGTGTCATTGCGTGTCTAGATCACGGTCTACGTAACCGCGTAAATGCATCACTTCATCACTGCGTGTGGTCATCCTCACAGCACTACGTAACTGCGTCATCGCGAGGCTACATCTTTGTCAAATCAAGTCACTGGGACAATGGGTCACTTGATGAAGTTACAAATATCCGAGGTTTGTCGAGGATGTGTCTACTTTTATCAACGAGTGTTGATATATTTGCTATCAGAAGACACGAGGGTGAAATTCTATTTATCATCGAGAATCACTCTTCATTAATTCTCAATGAAAAATGTACATCTCTGAACACTGTACTGTCATTGCACGTGCAGTGCAGTGATGTCATAGCATTGTGGCATCGTCATGGTTTTGACTTCATAGCATTGTGATCTCATGCAGTTGATGACGTCAGGGCATTGCATAAAATCTGTCAAAACGATATATCCTAGGACATATCGTTTGATTTCACACAAACAATATGTCCAGTGGAACAGTTTCGGATGGTAAAAACAAATCACTATCACAAGTAAAATCGAATGGAACCACCAAAACATTCACACTGTACGTAGATTGGGTGAGGTACTGAAATTCTAAACAAATTGAACATACTCATTGCTGTGACACCTAAATACAAAGGATTTAAATTAAGGTCTACATCAGGACATCAGTTCGTCTTGTAAAACTACCCGCGTATATTTCGATGACCCCAAGGACTTCGAGTTGGTTTGTCTGTACAGGGTTGTATATGAAAACGTAAAACACCAGAGAATAACCAGACTCCCTTATCCACAAAACAGACTCAATTCAGCGTTAAAGTAACGTGAAAATTACATGAATGTATCCTTTATACACAACCTACATGTCTGTTTATTTATTTCGAAATAATGTAACATGTTATAATGTACTAGCGTTTATTCATGCCTGTATTTATCCGCGGTTGTATCCCTGAAATCCGCCCAGCGTATAAAACCACAATGTGGTTTGTGTGTAATTTGTGCACATCAAAGGATAGCCTTAAGTGTCAAAATGCTTTTCTTAGCATCTCACCTAACAGCAACACCAGCCTCTGTACCAGGATGAGGGAGGGCAATCGGGTGCTTAGAACGTTTACGTAATCAGCCATAACAAGAACTTGACGGAAGTACGAGCGAGTCATTTCCCAAACAGACCAAAGCATCAAACAAACAAGGTGGTTGAGCAACAAAGAGTACTTACGTTTTGTGAGCTTCAAACATGCCTGACAACCAAGACATAAGAAAACACTCACAGAAAAAAATCGCAGAAGAGATAGCTTCTGTGTTTTCGTTGGTGCTTCTTTAAAAAATTGTGCGCCAATGGTATAAAAAGTACAGGATCAATACCTCTCAAATCCGAATCCACGAAAGAAGCAGATCTCATTTGATGCGACGTACACCATTGTTATTTTTCTTGAAAAGTAATGCTGAAACAACACCCAAATCGTTGATGTCGAGGAACGTGGTGTGCAATGTATACATACAAATCCGTTATCTCGGAATTGATGGGACTCAAGTGGAAACTTCGAAATATCCATGTTTCAAAATAAAGGCAGACTATATATACGCTCCGTACATTTCGACTGTCCAAATCTTTAAAATAATAAGTAACACAGACATGGGTGATACAGATAGATTCGTTTCGAAATAGGGAAACATCGCTACGAGGAGATGAAATGTATTTCAAGACAGTGTTTCGAGATCGTCGACTGTAAGAACTTTGCGCCTAGAAAAGCCATGCAAAGCAAGGCATCTACAATGCCCATGCAGCCATAGTTTTAGACCCAGACTGGTTCTGACATTGCTGTACGCACTCACCATGGTTACCGCCTACGAAGCAGGAGAGGATACTGCGCAGGTCCGGAACTACTTTTACAACAGATGAACAAAAGGATCTTCTCCTTTGATAAGCACCTCAAAGGCAACGAGGGCACCTGCTACCACGATCCGGGCTTTGTGAAAATAAGAAACATAATACTCTACAAAAACGATTGTCCCACATGCACCAGACAGCCTTTATGTTTGAGTTGGTTTTGTTAATCAAAATGTGGGTCTCCCGTACACCCCTGACAGTCCTTGTCATCACATAAACACGTGCATTGCATGCTGTTGTCTATTTCTGGAATTGTGTAATCACAGGGGCGAGGGCGTGACCGCTTACTCCAGACTTTTTTCTTCCGAAACGAAACCATGAAGACTACCTCGCTTTGGGACAGGAAGAAGGATGACGTCCTTGAACTTCGCCGCCTTGTTCTGGAATTCATTGCTCTGTTGATCCGAAATCGGTTCCACTTCTTCCTTATGACACTCTGAACCTTGAACAGAGGGATCAGGACATAATACGCTACCGCTAGTAACAGATGCACTGGGCGTTAAAGGCAGATTGGTAGTGAACACAATAGAAATGAAGGAGCTGTTTCAAATGCATTTGTTAAAATAATTAACACATTATTCTAAATATTTGTCAGGTGTCAATCAAGGTCAATCAGGTGGAGTAAATATATAAGATTTTACGCTTTTCTGGCAAATTATATAATTTCGCAAAATATATAATTTCACAAAATCACAGACAATCCAGAGATTGGCTCCAATACTTATCACATTCTGGGAGCACGTGTGTTTGCAGTAGACATATTCTTACCTCCGTATTCATAAAGCAGTATAGAACTGTGACAAAGATTCCCTGCAAAAAACAAAACTCCGTTAATTTGAGACACATCCAGTATATCATCGTTTCATTATGTATAAACATCGTATGACAAATTTGAACAATACACAACATGAGTCTAACTTGTCACTGCATTATCTGGAGAACATTTAATTATCTCAAACATTGTTCTTATCATATTGTAATAATCCAAAGTCCCGCAGCTAATATCTGGGTAGAAGGGAGACGGTGAGGTAGTCTAATGGTTAAAGCGTCCGCTCGACATATTCCTGGTGTCCCCCGCCGTGATATTGCTGGAATATTGACCAGACAATCCTGTGAACAAAAGCATGAGCATCGATCTACGCAATTGGCAATCCGACATAAGTGCTGCGACTATCGTAAGCCGGTCTTAATAATATAGGCAGCTTAAGATGGCGACCACTTGCTTTGTGGGCCTGGGTGTCGTTCTACATAACACTAAGGTGACCGTTACTCCTATGGGCCGTATATAGACTTATAGTCGTAATCGCCAGTCTATTACGTACAGTCCCGTAAAGATCAGGGTTAGAACGCTTGTAGTAAGAGGCGATTTACGGGATCGGGTCGTCAGGCTCGCTGACTGGGCTGACACATGTCATCGTATCCCAATTGCGTAGATTGATGTTAATGCTGTTGATCCCTGGATTGTATTGTCCAGATCCGATTATTTACAGACCGCCTCCATATAGCTGGAACACTGCTGAGTGCGGTGTAAAACTAAACTCACTCACTATTATGTACAGTAGCACGTAACGTACAACGTCTGCAATATGGGCGATCTCATTGTTACGACTACCGCAAGTGTAACCTGAAATACGCCGCAGAGCAAAGACTGCTCACTGTGCAATGGTCCTGGCATTGTATACATCAATGAAACAGACTCTCGCATTATAATCCTAGTTTGAATACGTGAAACGAATGTACAGCGTAAAAGCGCATCTTCGAAAAGTATACTGCACATTTACTTTCGAAAGTGTCAACTTGCATTAAAATGCCATGACGAAGGGGTTTGCAATATGCACGTGCAGTTCTGAGGAATCGTGAGCAGGGACATTGCCACTGGGCGTCTGGAGGCTCAGGAGTCTCGTTCTGCCGTTGCACGTCACCTCAATGTTCACCATAGTACTATCAGTCGTTTTATGGGGCCGATATCAACAAACCGATTCTACGCAAGATCGGTCTCGAAGTGGTAGACATTTACCTAGTGGCGAAAATACACCTATGAATTTCTTTTCCGAGAGTCTATATTAATGAAACTCTCCAAAACATACCTGACATGCTGGTAGTATGGCGTTTGTCACCCTGTAGACCGCCATTAACACACTCTTGTCATCTGACGGTTTAGCCAGAAACAAACAGTTGGTGATCCCCAACAGAGGAAACAGTACTACAGTCGCTTTGATGGCTTTTCTGAAAGAAAATAAACGTTTCAATTAAAACACCGGTACTTCGACATGATATATTGTACGTCAAACGACACATCTCAAAAGTTGTTTGATCAAAGGTACAACATTCAAGGCCTCAATAAATCTTTCAAAACCCTTTCCATATTCATAATAAATAAGGATCCATTGTACGATTTCGATTGTTTCTTGAACTTGTGTTTGTGTATCACATCAAATAGTGTTAATGTCTTCACAAACACATGCAAAAGCAATTCGGTTTTGCACAGGAGAAAAACCAGAAGAAAAAAAAAGAAAACAAAGCAAAACAAAACTCATGGGATCATGTGGCTAAAGTCAAAACAAGGAAATCAATCAGACATCATTTTTACCTGTGGTGTGACAGATTGGGAGATGTACTCCAAATATCTGCCATAAAGCTTTTTAAAGCTATATAAAACGCCTTTTCAGCAAGGGTCCTATGATTCTCTTTGAAATCTTGTTAGAAATTTTGCAAGCTCGACTGTACCTCAAAAGATGGGAAAATAGATTCAAAAGGTCGTGCTGCTGGATTAGTTCTGTACATGGGAAGGGAAAGCTGACTTTTGGAAATTGAGAGTTGGTTGATGTGTCACATTCTACAGCAGCTGGTGATCCATCAAAACAAGACATCGAGTGGTCTGTTTCATACTTGGTTCCCTCAAGGTTCGACATTGGTTTGGGTCATTGTCTTGGTATGTTAACATAACTAGAAATCACGAACCAGTGTTGGTGACCACTGATTGATGGTCATGCAAACGTGTTATGGTCATTTTTGGATGATCATATTCACGTGTTGGGATCACAACTCGGTGGATATAGACACGTGTAATGACCACTGCTTGATGTCCATAATCACGTGTTGGGATCACAAGTCGGTGGATATAGACACATGTAATGACCACTGCTTGATGATCACAATCACGTGTTGGGATCACAAGTCGGTGGATATAAATACGTGTACTGACCACTGCTTGATGTCCATAATCACGTGTTGGGATCACAACTCGGTGGATATAGACACGTGTAATGACCACTGCTTAATGATCATAATCACGTGTTTGGATCACAAGTCGGTGGATATAAATACATGTACTGACCACTGCTTGATGATCATAATCACGTGTTGGGATCACAACTCGGTGGATATAGACACGTGTAATGACCACTGCTTGATGATCATAATCACGTGTTGGGATCACAACCCGGTGGATATAAATACGTGTAATGACCACTGCTTGATGATCATAATGACGTGTTGGGATCACAAGTCGATGGATATAAATACGTGTAATGACCACTGCTTGATGTCCATAATGACGTGTTGGGATCACAACTCGGTGGATAAAAAAAATACGTGTAATGACCACTGCTTGATGATCATAATCACGTGTTGGGATCACAACTCGATGGATATAAATACGTGTATTGACCACTGCTTGATGATCATAAGCACGTGTTGCGATCACAACTCGGTGGATAAACATACGTGTAATGACGACTGCTTGATGATCATAATCACGTGTTGAGATCACAACTCGGTGGATAAAAATACGTGTAATGACCACTGCTTGATGATCATAATCACGGGGGCGGTTGGGTAGCCTAATGGTTAAAGCGTTGGCTCGTCACGCCGAAGACCCGGGTTC
>VKKT01001065.1:43480-54748 GCA_008038995.1 Haliotis laevigata
GCAACCTTCCGCTCTCCAGGCGGACGCTCTAACCACTACACCACGGAGGCGGTCTGCTCTATGTGTATATAAGATAAATGAGATGTACCATTTGTTAACATGACTGGTAATATGTTTTTGATTTGTTTCTTTCAGATTTGTACCAAAGGCACTGTGTTTGCTCGAATGTCACCAGAACAGAAGTGTCAGCTGATACAGAACCTGCAGAACCTGGAGTAAGACTTGACAAGGAACATTTGTTTGTTTGTTTGACCTCTAGTTTGTTTGTTTGTGTGAGAGCTAGTTTCTTTGCATGATGCCAGCTGGTAAATTATCAGATTATCATGTCATCAAGCTGCGGTGGGGTAGCCTAGTGGTTAAAGCATTGGCTCGTCATGCCAGAGACCCGGGTTCGAATCCCCACATGGGTACAATGTGTGAAGCCCATTTCTGGTGTTCCCGCCGTGATGTTGCTGGAATATTGCTAAAAGCGGCGTAAAACCAAACTCACTCAGTCAGTCAGTCATGTCATCAAAATTGTGAGCACCCGTCCATGCTGACAGACTACATGGACGTTTCATCCAGGTGTCGTCATGCCTGACCATGTGCTACAGAGCAGTTAAGTTGCCTTTAAGGCTCAAGTTAGGTTGCCTGAGAACTAGTGTTATGGGTTTGTCACAACAAGAAACATGTGGGAAAACAGGTAGAGTGGCAAGCCTTGAGGATCAGGTGCTTGACTGTGTTTCATGAGATCTGGGGTTTATTCCACACACTGTTCTGAGTGGAATCAGGTCTTGGTGTCATGAGGGGCAATATCACAGCAAAAGTGTACGAATACAATATGTTGACTATTCTACGAAAATTTCAGGGAAATATATGGGAAAATATATTCAGGGAATTTGATGGTCAAAATGGCTGCTGAATCTGACTGATCGAACTGCTTTGTGCTATAGCTGATTTCAGCATAAAATAACCTTCACTCATGTCAACTTCTGTTTTACAGCAACATTGTTGGTATGTGCGGAGACGGTGCAAATGACTGTGAAGTAAGATTTTTAGCTTTTCTTTCGTGTCCTATAAACAGTATAGAAGAAGTAGATCCTTTGTAACAGCTGAGATGTACATACAGTGAAACTCCCTTGTCCAGTTGTATTTGTGAAGTAGTCCTGTATATAAAATTATGTGCTCACATTCCCTTTGCTCCATATACACGAGTTATAAATCAGTATATGTCAACATTATGATTTCTTAGACTGCTATTATAATTATTTTCACAAAAATTAACTGAAACCACATACAATAGCTGTGACATTGTTCAGTGCAAGAATACAACACATGCCCAAAGCAATCCTATAGTTGTCAGGTTTGGCCTATTCTTCTGGAAAAAATTGGGACTATCAAATTCAACAAAATCACTTGCTATTCCATTATATGTGAAGTAGTGAAGGGTGGGCACAATAAGTTCCGAGTCTCATTAGCAAGACAAGTTGAATGCTCAAGGTACTGTTTGGGTAACAATGAGATTGGAATGTTTCTGTGTCAGGCTCTGAAGGCTGCCCACGCCGGCATCTCCCTGTCAGAAGCAGAGGCATCGGTCGCAGCCCCCTTCACATCCCGCATCTCCAACATCGAGTGTGTCGTCACTGCCATGAGGTATTTGCATTTCTTTGGGGCCGGTGTTACTGAAACCATTCATATCTGAGACAAATAATGCCACTTGAAATTTATGTAGGGGATGGGAAGAGCAATGCTATTTGAAAGATTACAGTCTTGGCAGGGACAACTTGCCCTGTAAACCACATATTACATTTTCTAACTGAGTGTTTGTTTGTTATTGTTTACGCTGCACTTAGCAATATTCTAGCTATATGACGGTGCTTGGTAAATAATTGTGTCTGGAGCAGACAATCTAGTGATTGACATCATTAACATCGATCTCTGCAATTGGGACATGCTGATATGTTCCAATCAAGTCAGCGAGCCTGACCACCCAGTCCTGTTAGTCGCCTCTTACGAAAAGCATGAGTTGCTGAAGGACAATTCTAACCCGGATCTTCACAGATCTATTCTCATTCAGAGTGACAAAGTATGGTTTTGCAACCTTCTTACGAAAAGCATGGGTTAAGGAAGATCATCTCTAACAGAAATTTTCACGGGTATTAAAACTGAATGAAGACATAAATAATAACTCATTTAAAAGAGCATATTTTGATTGCTCTGCATTTATTGAACGCTTCAGCTGAAATAAATTAGAAGCAGCATAACACCACAACAATGGCGTTGTTTACAGCATGATGAGTTCTTTGTTTCAGAGAGGGCAGAGCAGCCCTGGTGACATCCTTCGGCTGCTTCAAGTACATGGCTCTGTACAGCTTCATACAGTTCGTGTCTATCCTCATCCTCTACACGGTCAGTCAGCAGTTAGCCCAGTGGAGAGTGCCCCATGTTGTAACAACTTATGTTTGCTTCCACTAAATAGGTCCAGGTTGCTGTGATATGTGTGCTGATTTCTACAGCATGGTCTAGGATCATTCATAGCTGATGTTGGGTGGGTTGCTTTTCTGGGCTTATGTGATATGTCTGGCTTAACAGTCCATCAGGATGTTCTGAAAGGATAAAGGCTGCCTTCTGGTTTAGAGGCATCACATTATGCAGAGTTATGTCCCTTTGCTTAGTCAGGATGCAGTGGTCAAGTGTGGTCTGAGATTTTCCCCAAAATTGTTTCTCTCCACCATACTTGTACGTTTTAGTTTCATTAGCTGTCCTCCAACAGCAACAGACACTTGTACATAACTGAAAGGCCATTCAAAGTGCATAATGCTCCAGTAACATACCAATACATGAGTAAAACAAAGCGAACTGTGTCAAAATGTCCTTATCATATGTCAAGTAGACAAGCCAGTGATAGAATGTGCAAAATATATCGTCATGACTACATATGCAATGATGAACCATTGGTTATTAACTTGGTCCTGACAGCCGTGTTTCTTGTTTTTCAGTTCGGTGCCAACCTGTCTGACTTTGAGTTCCTGTACATTGATCTGGTCATTACAACCACTGTTGCTGTCCTGAGTAAGTTACCTTGGAATTTAAATAAAATAGGTCCCAAGTATGCCCTGCTTATTCTGAGGGTGAAATATGGTTCAGAGTCGTTGTACTGTCTGAGGTGTGCACCATCTATAGGACCACAGGTCACATTGAGTTTGGTGCACTGGCCCATACCACAGGCTTCTCAGGACCACTCTACTCTGTCACTATTCTTGGGGACGGTGGGGTAGCCTAGTGATTAGAGTGTTCAGATCCCCACATGGGTACATTGTGTGAAGCCCATTCTCTCACTCTCTCTCTCTCACTCACTCACTCACTCACTCACTCACTCACTCTTGTTTTAGTGGGGTACACTGGGCCCTACCACAAGCTGGTCAGGAAGAAGCCACCTGGGAGTCTGGTCAAGGTGTCCAACCTGATGTCCATCATCGTACAAGTCTTGCTTGTTGGAGTCATGCAGATTTCAGCATATTTGTATCTCCGATCTCAGTCATGGTGAGTGCCCTATCACCAAATATGACAGTGTAAGCCAAATAACCTGATGTAATGTATAATAACATAGAAATCTGCCCATATCATTTTGTGAGGAATGTATCATTATACCTCAAGTTTAACTCTAAGGTGGACATATTGTTTGTTTTACATTTTATCTTTGGTATTTGTTAATTCATATCCTATCTCACAATTGCGAAAAAAAGAATACACAATGCAATTTAGAAAGTGGTCAAACGTGATCCTGGATTCGACCCCACAACCCTCAGAGTTAACCACCTAATCGCCAGCACACTAAGTCAGCAGCCTAACCTGTTCATTCCAGATGGGACTCAATCCCAACAAAAGTACAAACATCTGTACTTTACAAAGAAAATGTAGTCCCAAATATAACATGTTACAAAAAAATGGAGGACAGGCAAGGAGACCTAGATTGGCAACATTGAAGAGGGGAAAAATGTATGGATTTCTTAGTGTTGAAAACATGTCATTTCGGTGTAGATATTAGAAGGAAGATGGGTTAGCTGGAGAAGCTACAGTGTCAGCATGTATGAGTTGACTGGGATGAGAAACATACATGATCCAGATTGCTTGGAGGTGATGTTCGGTATGTTCACGTGAACTGATTTTAGAAGCTGGAAACCATGTTTCACTTTCCACTTTGGAGTGAAAGAGAAATGTATAGGGTAAGAAAATAAATATACAGTTTATTGTAAAATGTACAATGTTGTTCATGTATTTAGGTATGAAGAACCCCCGCCCAGCAAGGACCTGGAGAATGTGAAATCCTGGGAGTCTACTGTGATATTCCTTGTGTCGTCATACATGTATATATCAGTTGCATTCTGCTTCTCGAAGGGACCACCATTCAGAAAGCCCATCTACACAAACTGTAAGTTGAGGATGATGGATGTTCCTGTGTCAGTAATCTGTGTCACAGTCCATGAACTGCATTATTTTCCGGGTATCGTAAGAGGTGACTGACTGGATCGGGTGGTCAAACTCACTGACTTGGTTGACACATGTCATTGTATATAAAATTGCATAGATTGATGAGTGTTATGTTGATCACTGGATATGACTGGTCCAGACTCAAGTATTTACACATACTGCCACAATATAGCTGGAAACAAACATTACCATTGTCGTCAGTTTCTGGTTTTGCCATTCAAGAACTGACCATTTGATGTGGCATAGACGGAAATATTCTGACACTGTTAAACATTCTCTCACTGGTAGCTTCCAGTTTGGATGGCATTAGTGCCATCAAATATTCAAACATGTTTTTTTCTTTTTTTTCAGATCCGTTCCTAATCTCTATGATACTTTTATTTGGTTTCTCCACATTTCTGCTGTTGTTGCCCCTCCCCGAAATAGAACACTTCCTAGAGGTGAGCACAACTAAACAAGCTGTGATTTTGTTATCAAATTCAGAGTTATTAAATTGATAATGAGATGTGATTTGAATGAGATTGCTCACCCTCATGAAGAGAGGTATCAAATAGATAAAAAGATGTGGTTTGAATGAGATTGTTCACCCTCATAAAAAGAGATATCAAATTGATAAACAGATGTGATTTGAATGAGATTGCTCACCCTCAAAAAGTTATCTTATCATGTGTCTGATGCTTTCAGATGAAGGAACTTCATGAGAAATCAATTACATTCCGTCTGTACCTGTTTGGTTTCACCATCGGGTTTGCTATCATATCAAGCTTCTTGGAGGTAGGTCTGTGGGTGTTGCTATAAATAGTGTTCTGTGACCCAAGTGTTTCAGCATCATGGTTCACGCTTATATGTTGACTTTCTTTATGTCAGGCCTTTAAACATTTTGATTTGATTTGATTTGATTTGATTTAGTTTAATTTGAAAGACATCTGTGAAGAGAAGGTACCAAACTTTTCCTCTTGTTAATTTTGTGTGATTTGATTCATATACTTTATGATTGATTGGAACATATTTTTTCAAAAAGTAACAAATGTTGTTTGCCTTCCTTTGTTTTGTCAAAATTGTAAATAATAATGATGCCAAGTGAAAGTATTTACTACAACTTATAAAATACCTGAAAAAATTATTGATATACAATGAACATTTATGTAACCAGTTTGTTGGAGAACAATGCTAACTTGCATAACTAATTAACTGATTGTTTGTTGACATGCTGTTATTGGTTTTCTTCATCCCTTTACAGGAATATTTTTATCTTTACATGAGACACAAAACCGATTCTTCTCTTTATATGCGAAGTCCTTATTCAGTTAGAGCAATATTTCTGATTATCCCTGTCTTAAGCTGAATGGTATAATATCTGCTGGTAATAAAGTCTTTGCTTTGGAAATATCAAAAGCTTCATTTTTGGCCATATGTATTTTTGGTCTTCAGCAGCCAATGCTTGTTGTAAGAAGCAATTAATGGCATTGGTCTTTCAGACTTGCTGGCTTGGTTGATACTTGTCTTTAAAACTTAAATTTATGCTCATAATGTCAGTCACTGGATTGCTTGGTCCAGACTTGATAATCTACAGACAGTTGTCATGTTGCTGAAGTATTGTTGAATGTGACATTTAAATAACAAGCTGTGTTTATAAGGGAGATAACTGCTGGTTGATGACTAGGTGGGGTGATGATGATTTTTATGGAGAAGAATGTACAATGTGAATGTGAACTAAGCAAGTGAACCTCCCTGCATGTCATGTACAATATCAATGACACCCGTTCCCCCTTCCCATACCCATGAAGATCTGGGGTGGAACAGGTCTTCAGCAACCCATGCTTGCCACAAAAGGCGACTATGCATGTCGTAAGAGGCGACTAACGGGATCGGGTGGTCAGGCTTGCTGACATGGTTCACACATGTAATAGGTTCCCAATTATGCAAATCGATGTTCATGCTGTTGATCACTGGATTGTCTGGTCCAGACTGGATTATTTACAGACCTCCACCATATAGCTGGAATATTGCTGAGTGCGGCGTAAAACTAAACTCACTCACTCACTTCCCCTTCCCATAATTTCTAAGCATATTTTAAAAATATATGTACGTACAAAATTGCTGACCTTCCCAGTACATGTGTACAAAATTGATGACCCCCCTACCTCCCCAGAACAAAATGGGTGACCCGCCCTTAAAATTAATATCACACCCACCCATCCCCCAGCCCCCAACCCCCAAGCCATAAATTATGAACGGTCTCTAAGAAAATAGTGTTCTATTAAATCCCCACCCACTCACTCACTAACTCTTTGTTTCAGTATATGATAGTGGATAGCAGCATGCTGAAACCATGTTACAAGGCCATAAAGAACAGACGTCCTCAGAATAGGTACAAGGTTGTCGAGAAAGAAATCAAGAACTCTGATTGGCCACCTGTGGGTCAGGTGACTTTCCCAACAACCAATGCAGTCCTTGTCAGCGACATCCATGTTGACATGAATTCTCAAAGTGCAATACACTAGCCCTGTTTGGCTGGAAACTTAACTTCACACAAAATGGGTTTTGATGAAAATTTATTGAAATGATAAATGGATTAAATTATTTTATTACAACACGGCAGTATCATGACTACATGTTTAACTATGTATAATGTATCTGTGATGGAGAAAACAGATTGTTTTCATTGGTCAGAAATGGTTACCATGGATACACATATATATCATAGTATTATTTTGTACAGATATTTTCATGTTAACCACAGCGATACCTTTTATGTTTTTCCACATGATCTTGTTACTTAAATATAGTGGTGGATGATCTCTGTTGAATGATGTTGCATGCTTATGATTAGTTGAGGTGATGAATTTATCCAATGTATTTGGGAACATGCTTTATTGGCAAAATTTTCTTCACAAACCAGCAATAAGAATCATCTTTTCAGTGATTTTAATAAGGCAGAACATTTCATTTTGGTTGTCTTCAAATCTGGCGAATTCCTTGGCGGATAATAGTTTGACTTAAGAAAATTTCTTCCAATAGAACTTACCCAAATTGTTATCCTTAGTAGGTACAATTAATATTAATGACTATGTTGTCATGCCCGAAACACTTACTGGTACCCACATACAACTTTGATGCTGGTGCATGATGATCTTCCTCAGCTTGATAATAAATCTTTCACTGTGATATGATTTGACAATAATATCGGAGCAACATGGATTAACTGGTTAACGTTTCGTAAGTGATGGGGCATCAGCCCCAGACTTTTGGCAATAATGTAATTCTACCTTTTGAGATTATTCTATATATGCATTGTCATGTTAAAGAAGAAAAACAATAAAATGTTAACTGTATAGAGAAAGGTCTCTGAAAGCCACCTGATGTTCATCCTTGATAATGTCCAGGGTATACTTCCAATAAATTTCCACTAGTACCCTGGATGCATCTACAGCTCGGGCTGATAATTGTATTACCTCCCTTTGCTGGCTCCATCTTCTAACAATAGCCTATCAGATTAAGCCATAACAACCAAGCTTGCCAGGAGCCGCGAAGGTTTGCCAGCTGTGCAACTCAGATTTAGGGAAAGAATAATACAAACAAATTGACAGGTCTGAAACCTTAAAAAAATATATGCATCTTCTACCTCTTTCAGGGTACCTCTGCAACAATTGTGTTGCCAAGTTTAATCGGTTAGATAGAAGACGCGTAAGTGACTTATGATAGAAGCCTTGTGATTGGTAAGCTCAACTTTCTAGCGTAGACATCTGATTGGATAAAAAGCCATCAAAGGGAAGTAATACAATTGTCGGGCCGATCCGTAGAATCATACAGGGTACTAGTGGAGATTCATGGGAACGTATACGCTGATGATTATTGAGGATGCATGATGTTCAGATGGCACAATGGCATCAATATATTACCTCGTGAACACAGACTGATGTTCTCTTCTGTCATGCAGTGGGACTGTGGGAATGTGTATGGACCAGCATTGAGAACTGTTGAAATGCACATGTGCAATAAATCCAAAAGTTATTTCACTGGATCTTCTATTGGATATTGGTAATATTATGCTAAGAAAACAATAGCTGGTTTGTGGATGTAGAATTACTCGCAAATTGATGTTGTGTATATAACCATGTTTGTAATATACTTGATTGTGTATTAGAGTCACATTCAGTTCCAGGTTGTTAACTTGTTACGATGGTAGCAGATGATGTTATACCAGTTTGATATTTCATCAGTGTGTTATTTAGTCAGCAATTTTCATTCCTTTTAATTGCCAGTCCCTGTTTTTAAGACCTGGTCCCAGACTTCCAAACGATACAGCTGTTAGGATACATGGTTTTACGTTTGTCATGGAAGCATTTTGGCATTGTATGAAAGATGCATAATCCGGGATTGACCCAGTCATCTAAATTACCACACAGAGTTGCTTCCCTTAGTGTACCAGGATCCGAAGATTGTGGGTTCAGATCCCACTGTCCAATGACTAAGATTCTTGGTTTACCATCACTGTATCTGTTACAATAGTTGTAAACATTTCAGACCAACATGACTTTGGGCATTTCCTCCAACTGAATCTGAATTTCATCGTGTAATTGAAACACTGTTGAAAGCAGCCTCAGACTCTACTCCTTCATATTTGAGTTAGATTATCCAAAGTATTTCTGTACATAGATGTGTTATCAATACCAACTGCAACAAAACAAATAGCATTGTCCTATTTACAATAAGAAATCAGATGTATTCACAGAGAAAAAAAAAAAGAGTATATGTTTGTTGACAAAGAAGAGTATTTTTTAAACTGCACAACTGATAATTATTCTGGACATAATACGTAATTTGTTTGTTGTTATCTGTACATCAGCATATATTATACCACTACATAAATCAAAATGTGAACAGTCTGTCAACAAGATAGATATTTTCCCCAAACCAGAGGGTCAGCTTCTTGAAGTCAGAGACAAAATATCCAAGAGGTGTTCCCTCTCTAAAGATCGCAAACCATAATTATTGTGTCGAAAATACTGTTTCTATTATATTAGTGATATTCAGAGAACTTTTGGTAAATTTATGAAAGGTGAATTTATAGAAGTGTAATATTTTTTATATATTATATGCATAAGTATTGAAATAAGATCTATTTTTACATGTACAAAGGGGGGTAACATATTTATTTCCCATAGATGTCTTAGACAATCATTAATCCTTTAGTTAGACAATTCAGCAATTTAATGGCTTTGTGGAAATGGTGCTTGGCTTTTTCCAATCCTTAACATCTGACCCAGCCTAGGAGCTGCACTATGTTAATGTTGATATAAAAGACCTGTTTTAGATAATGTAAGAGGGACACATTATTATTGTTACTTATGTTTTTTCATTATTCATTGTGGTTATATTGTAAATCCCGATCAATTACTCTGTTTTGAAACGTCACTGTGTTTACTAGGGTGGTGGGCTAGCCTGGTGGTTAAAGCGTTCGCTCATCACGCCTAAGACCCGGGTTCAATTCCCCACATGGGTACAATGTGTGAAGCCGATTTCTGGTGTCCCCTGGCGTGATATTGCTGGAATATTGCTAAAAGTGGCGTAAAACTAAACTCACTCACTCACTGTTTACATCCAAGGTGCCTGTATAGGAGGTTGTGCTTTGTGAACCACGACTCGAATACCTTGTCAAATGATGACTGCATGTGTTCTTGTGCAAACTAAACATCAGCTTTTCAAAAGGATTTGGCTTCATTCTTTTACTTCATTGATGTGAAAGTTATTATTTTGTTCTATGAACTTTGACAGACATCAGATTAATATTCCTTTGAAACTTGTTTTTCTGGTAGAGTATTTAACATGTCAGCAACAGTATAAAGGCTTTGCTTTCATGTTTAGAAAAGGTAATTCTGTTTGGGAGACCTGTGAAGATCCGGTTTAGAATTGATTTTCAGTAACCCATGCTTGTCGTAAGAGGCGACTAACAGCATTGGGTGGTCAGTCTTGCTGACTTGGTTGACACATGTCATTGTATCCCAATTGCGTAGATCGATGCACATGCTGTTGATCACTGGAGTGTCTGGCCCAGACTCGGTTATTTACAGACCGCTGCCATATGGCGGGAATATTGCTGAGTGTTGCGTAAAACTAAACTCACTCACTCGCCTGTTTAGGAAACAGAGATTATATATACTGGTCTGAATGCTTTGCACACTGAAATGTAAGAAGGATCAGAAGTGGTTGATATTTCGATATTTTGAAGATGTGATAAGATCGTCATGGAGAGACGTATGATTTTAATGAGATCATATAGTACATGGCTGTTCAGTGCAGGAATAGTGGGGAGGATTGCTGCAGAGTTGGTTCTGGTTCAAATCCTGATAAAAACACATTGAAGGAAAAACATTTGAGTTTGTTTTAAAAATATATATAGATATCTACCATGTATAAAACTGTTCAAGTCAAGTATAATGGTTAAAGACAATTCATCAGTTTGCTCACATGACATAAACTACCCATCAAAAGTTTACGCTCACTTAAAACACTAAATCTTATGAAAATATGTATGGTTCCATCGAAGATGAATTTCTCCTCTTACTTGGGGGAACGAACTGCAAACCTTATGCAGATGAATTGCATGAGGATCATGCATCAAATGGCTGAAAAGCATGTGCAAATATCGTGCATGTAAACAGCTGTGTTTTGGTGAAAAGTTTTGTTAAGAATTCGTCAATTTTCACTCTGTTTCATCATTTATTGAACTCATGACAATAGTCTTGTCAACGCTACAAATTTGTTTTACAATACATCAGTTCATGTGTAAACAGT
>VKKT01001065.1:153249-164341 GCA_008038995.1 Haliotis laevigata
GATAAATACGTTGTTCACTGGTCCCTCGGGGCCTATGGGTTGATGTACCCTCGATGTTTGTTAATGTTCATAAACAAACATCGAGGGTACATCAACCCATGTCCCCCTCGTGAGTAGTGAACAACTTATATCTCATGGTCACTATATGACCCACACCCATATATAACAGGCCCCTATACAGACCCATATACAGACCCACTCATCCATGCTTTATATATTCCATCTTGCACAGCTTACAACACAAAACTAGCCATTGCCCACAGCTCAGAGAGAAGACACACACACAGCAAGCCTTCTTTCTCCATATTTAAATTTAGAATTTCTGAAATAAGTTTCCTCAATGTCCCATTGTGTTTGAATCCCAGATTTGTCGGAATGTTTGAAGGCTGTGAGGGTCGATAGGGTAGCCTAGTGCTGTTCAAAAACCAAACATACTCATTCCGTAGCCTTGGGGGACATTGTATTTTCCTCTACCCACCCATTCACTTTTCTTGTGCCCTCAGTCTTGTTGACAAGTTTCCGAATTTGACTTGTGAGGTAACTTAATAGGGATCCACGGTCACAATACATCGAACAAACTTCATGGTTAGCAACTTCTTGTATTTTGTTAGTGTGACGTTTCAATACAGATTCGTGTACCGTTGTCAAGCTTGTCTGTATCGAAAGGTCGCACTCAGCTTGAATCTGCATTGAAATGTCACACTCACAAAATACAAGAACTTGTTATCCATAAAGTTTGTTCTATATATTGTACTTCCCAACTTCTAAAATGCCACCCAAAGAAGTTATCCAAGATCACAATGGCCAATTCTTGAGTCACTGACCACACGAATGTGTGCTCACTCTATCAACCACTAGTTTGCTTTGTCCAGACACATCACAGGCTGAGTAGGAAATAAAGCCCATTTCACTCAGGCCTCCACTCTTTCTCACAGTAGGTGTTTTCATCAAAATAATAGCTATTGATTGTTTTGTTTCCAATTGATTTTTGTGACGTGTTATGAGCCAGGATTTTTGTTTGTGTATGATGGAGAATCTCTCCATCAGTGTTATGGCATCTTTAGGTGGTGATGGGTGTACTGTAGAGTGCTTTGTTGTTGAAAGAATAAAGTTAGTAAATTCCTAAACATTTGGTAACACAATTTCAACTGAATACATCCGTTCTTGCAACAATTATTGGAAATATACTTGTCAAAATAGTTAAGGAACATGTCGCAACAGACAGATCCAATTATGGGTCTTCCTTAACTTGTTTTGTGTTGTATATAATATAAATCACACTTTAAGACCTGACCATTTTTCTCCATTAAGTGCTGTTTATTGTGTTTTTAAGTAGATGATCCTATGTTTTAATATAAATGACTTTGTACCCATACATGATTGTTTTATTGTTTCCTTCTATACGATTTTTAACCAAGAGTAATTTTCAAGATTCACAATAACATACCCTATATTCTGAAATGAGTAAATTTTCAATGAGCCCCATTAAAAAAACATTTTGTTGGTAGAAAAAAAACAAAAAACACTTTTAGTCTGTAATTTTGGAAGATAACAGTCTCTCATATGAAGTATGACATCCTTTGAGTGAATTTGTTTGTTTTGTGTTCTATTAATTAATGATGGGAGAATATTTCATTTTAAATCTCTGAAGTAGAGAAATAGTTCATGTGTTTCTAATGAATATGATTCTTCAGCATGCACACACACCACACTATTCATGAAAGAGAAAGAAGCAGTTGGGACCTGTGCACAATACATTTTTGAAGACTGGTTTCTTTGAAGGAAATATTTTGTACGCATCAATCTTCAAGGATATTGACCACAGTGATATTGCTGGAATGTTGCTAAAAGCAGCATCACAAACCATACTCTCTTACCCCACAACGATATTTACAAAACCTATCTCCTTCCAAAATCTTTTTTCTAATTTTGTAATAATTTACAATGCAATGTTCATACACATGAGAGTTACTTCCCTTCTTTGCCTATTCGGGAGTTACCTCCCTTTCTRCRTGTGATGGAGGACAGATCTTTACTGCCACATGCAGGTCACTTGACTATTTACAGGATGACGGAGGTGGAAGAGACAGTCCGCGATCGAACTCGCTCCCTCTCAATGTTACAAGTGCGTACCAAATTCTTAGAGGAGGAGACTTCAAGACTTCAGGACCATGTCGACACTCTTTCTCAACAGAAACACAGTTTAGATAGGCTTGTCAAAGATCTGCGCCTAGGCAAGGATCGAAATGTGAGTTCATGACTATATAAGAGAAAAGTTTTATAATATAGTTTTCAGGAAGATAAAGTTGAAAATACTTTAGATGTAATATTATAAAATTACTGTTCATTTATATCCTTTACATGTTGTAAAATTTATTTGAGTAAGTGGCAAAGAAGAAAGTTTTCTAGTTTTTGGCAGTTTTAGATGAAGTGATAATCTCTTGGTTGCCCAAATGGACATTTGAACATTTACAGGCAGACCAGAGGCAATTCTTTTATTTTTTCATTTATACATCCACTGACCCAGAATTTTAGAAAAGTTGAATATAAGTTAAATTCATAAACAATATTTATATCTTCTGAACAGTTAAAAATTTTTTGGGGGAAACAAGATATCGATAAACCATGAGTCAAACTCACAAAAGAATGGTCAGAATGAAATTATGATTGTGGCCAATGCCTCAAAAGCTGAAAAAAATGCATAATTTTTTTTACTTGAAATGAAAACCTTTTCTTTGCCTTCAGTGGAGATAAAGATGAATATTTCATGAAGTGTTCCCACACCCTTTGAGATATCTGAACAAGGAATATATATCTCTGTAGGGCTAATTCAAATTTTGATTTGATAAATTTGATGTCAGAAGCATATAGCAAAAGAATGCAAGGAATAACCTAACCATGTCTGTTTTTTAGGACTATGACGATATAGACTACACTTATTTTAGAGGAGTATCACCCCGTTACCATGGTTACCATGGCTACCTCAATTATTGAATAGTGAGAAATGAGTGCAACAAAGTTTGTTAACTGTTTCAATTGTGTTAAAGTTCGACTAACCAGATGCATTTGTTTTGAATGACGCGCACAATGGAATGATGATGCCAATGCACTGTTACTGCACATTTTGCACCCACATTTTACACCAATGATTTTATGATGTATTCTTAATGCTGATCAATTTATTCTTTGAGTAAGTCATCAATTTCTAGATGTTCGTTTATCATCTCCATTTAAAGTTGTTTTATCATGATCTGATTTTTATAGATCTATTTTTAAAAAAGAATTTTTTATTAAGTATAATGATTGTATTTATTATAGAATAGTTTTGATGAATTGTTAAGGGTATTTACTTGTTTCCTTCATTCAGTGATGCAGTGGTCAGGTTTGTAACTGCCCAGTGTCCATCTCCTGTCCACCTTTCTGACCTGCAGGGGTCATTTATGTATATATTTTTCACAGTATATACAAATCATTTCAGCAACACTGCATCCATTTTTTAAAATCCATTTTCTCACAACCTATGTATATATTACCTCAGAAAATCAGAGGCACTCTCGGCCTAGTGGTTGGGATGTTACACTGTGCAAAGTTACTTCCCTTTGCTGACAGGATTCGCTGGTAGTGGGTTCTGATCTGAGATTTTCCCTGATTATGAACCAAGGTCTTTAGTTCCATGCCGAATTTCTAGGAATGTTGTAATGAAAAGCATTAAAATCCGCCACATGGGAACTCCATGAAACAACCAAATCAAGGGCTGGTAATTTGGTCTTGAAGAACCACAGGAATGGGGTTTCCATGGATTCAACAGGGGTTAGTGAATGGGGTATGGTTACCAAAATGTGAAGCCTGAAGATACACTGGATGTGGCGAATATGGCAACAATAAACGTAAGGACTGATATATGTTTAAGATGGTCAGAATTTCAATTTTTCAAATCCTGTGAAAATCAGTAAAAAAAACAGGCAAATTTAATCTTGTTAAATCACTTCAGTTCTTTTCAATCTCAAGACAAGCAAAGATAGTCTGTATTCAAGGATGATATGTGCGCATGATGATGTGCCAAGTAGATTTTGAGTTCATCGATAAGTGCACTATGTTACCTTTTCACAAAGTCTTTTCGCAGTTTCTAAACCATCTCTCCACAATATGTTTGATTCATATTTTATGTGTGTCCCACTTCCATCTTATCACAGAAACACATCTCTTTTTTTTCATTTTTTTTACGAATTAAATTAAATTACAACCTGATTCAATCGGCTTACACCCGTGAAAACCGGTTAGAACTGGTCTTCAGCAACCCGTGTTTGTCGTAGGAGGCGACTAACAGGATTCTCTCAGGTTCGCTGACATGTCATTGTATACCAGTTGCGTAGATTGATGCTCATGCTGTTGATCACTGGATTGTTGGGTCCAGACTCAATTATTTACAGCCAGGCATATAGCTGGGATATTGCTGAGTGTGGCGTTAAACAACACACAACAAACAAAGAATAGTGCATCTCGTACAAGTGGACTTTGTCAGTGTTGTTTTAAGATGTTGTGCCACAACAGTAACATCCAGATCCAGTATTGATGAAGCTTGTTGTACCCTGCATATCATGCATATAATATTGATGGCTACTTCTGCGAGCCTATCTTCTATTTGGAACAGTTCAAGTATAGAAACATGCTCAAATTAATCCTATAAATATATATGTACTGTTCCTGTATAACTTGTGAAGTCAGATATATTTTTGGGGAACTATTTAGTTCAATCTTTAAAGCTTGAAACATTTTCCATTTTTTTATTGTATGCATATTATAATTCATATATGATGTAGTGTGATCTTGAATTAAGCTGGAATTAATCTGAGTTATCTCCCCATAGGTTGCACAAGCTTACACTTCGTTTGAGCCACCAGGGAGTTTCACAAGGAGAACAAGTGGAATCGGGAACAGTGTAAACTCAAGCTGGGACCAAGAACATCTGTCAGATGCCATGCTGACGATCCGAACTCCCCCCTCGCATATTAATGGCTATCTTAACAGAGCCTATCCTGGTGGCGTGCTCAATCTGTACTCCAGGCAGGACAATGATAGTGAAAAGTCATTTGAGGGGGAAGAGGAGTATGAAGCTTAATTTTGCAATGTTGAGAAACAGTATTGATGTGGAATTGCAGACTGTGGCCTTGATTAAACATTGTCGAGGGGAAGATTGTGACCTGACATAAACAATGTAAAGGTATAGTTTGACCTGATTGAAGAATGTCAAGGTTGTGGTTGTGATCTTGATTCAGCAAAGTCAAAATGGAGGGTGTAACCTTGACTGAACAATGTCAAGGTGAAGGTTGTGACCTTGATTGAACAATGTCAAGGTGAAGGTTGTGATCTTGAACAATGTCAAGGTGAAGGTTGTGACCTTGATTAAACAATGTCAAGGTGAAGGTTGTGACCTTGATTAAACAATACCAAGGTAAAGGTTATGATCGTCAATTTCTGGGTAATGGTTATGGCCTTTGACCTTCACTGACTAAGAGTCCCTGATGAACTTCATATATTTGGAAGTATTGTCTGAAGATCTTCCATCGATCTGCCTTTACCTTCAAGTACAGGAGAGCGACTGCACCAAACTGTAAGATACTTTGTACATATGAGGTCAGGTGTAAAGGGCTTTTGTGCTGAACCATTTCCAGTATGTACAGATTAGTGTGGTATAATTTACTTGATAACATGGTTTTCATGCCAACCCAAATTTAACCACAACAATTATGTACAAAAATGGTAACAAATATCATTACCATATAGAATACAGGTTGCTTTGGTGAATTTTATGTTATATTAAATGCTACAATGAATGTGTCACTTACCTCATTATGAAGTTGCTCTTATGGAATGAAATTAGAAACATGAAGCAACAACGATGATATTAGTCCCACCATAGAAGTAGCTTATGAGAAAATACATATTTTTGTACATCTACTTTGTTAAATGGTACGAAGTCAATTTCACATTGTTTTATTCAGCCAGTTACTCTCATGTGCTGGTTTGTCATGCATCATTCCTCTGTTTGAATGTTTTTGAAAAATACGTGTTTGTTTTATATTTGTCATTTATGTAAACTGTCTATATTTGCCCCTGTCTTAATCTTGGTTTGGGGAAGAAATGTTTCTTCTATTCATAACACTCCAGAAAGTGTAAATTGTGATATACTTGTAATAATACTTGACCATCTTTTTTATTACTGTAAAATACCTTTGTGTTTAGTGGCATGCTTGTCATTGCCTGTGAAGAGTTGTGTCCCTTAGCTGTGGCAACATATGCCACATTTACCAGATTATGATCTCTGGTTGTCGGAACTAGTGGACAAGGTTTTACCAAAACTTGAAATAGGCTATGGCCTGTGATATTGTTTGTATATTAAACTGACATTCTCAACATGGATGATGTATGTTTAATTTTGAAGGAAAACCATTGAAACTCCTTCAAAGTTTTCGAATGCTTTATGAAATCTGATTACCTATGTTTTTATGTCAGTCTCACATTATAATGTGACAATTATTATCCTGTATCTTGTCCAGAGAAAACCGTCCATTATCATGGTGATTGATTCCAGACACGCATGAAAACCAAACTGTCTTTGATTGCAGTCATGAAACTTTGCACTTGCTTTATTCGACCCAATGAGTGCCGCTGTGTGTGGGGCCTAGTTCTTGCAGTTTTGATTGAATATTCAAATAAGAAGTTTGATTCGCTACCTGTGTGATGCCCATTCTTGCGTTGCTCTATTATAAGAATAGTTCATGTGTGTGGCGTTCGCCCATCCTAAATATCATGCTCCAAGTGCACAGCGAGTTGTTAGCCTGCTCAGAGGATCAGCATGTCATTTTCATTTTCAATTCCCTGAGGAGTATACAACCCAATTTGTTTATTATTCACTAGAAGGTCAGGCCATGGATCTATTCTTCTTTGAATTCTGTATAGTTCTCCAAAAGGAAATTACCTGCACAGCTGATGTGTTTATGTCAATGAATCTTAGGGAGTATGGTTTGGGGTACAACTGACATTGGTTTATTGCATATTGCCAGACAAGATGCTTTGTGTTCAGGCTCTATGCATCACAGACATTCAAAATTAATGTTTATTTACATATTTGTTTGTATGGGATTTTTCTCAAATGCAAAAAGTGATTCGACTGTGATAAGAGACCAGTTCTTGAATACTGTTCAAATTTGTAACTTGTTTTACAAGAAATATATAACTTTCATTCTCTCACCTCCCCCTGTCACCCGTTTTGGCAACTTCCTTGTTTTGCTGTTATTTTTCTATGACCCCATTTTACCACTTCAGTCCCCCATCACTTACAACGATTCCCTGATCCATGAGGTGCTTATTTGGTCGAATTCAGCAAAATGTTGTTATTTATATATCCAGTTAATTTATTATATTGTTTTGTCTCATGTACAGAATATATTCAAACACCTATCCGTCCGTTTGTACAATGTTGGATCTACAATTTTCTTGAATGTTTTCATGTGATGCGACTGGATGTCAGATGTGGAGAGTGGTTGTAATTATATGAAATCGGGCAGCACTGTTGAATTTTAATGTGGCTGACATGTTGTATATTTGTATAGATCTGGTCAACAAAAGCTTCTTTCTATAACATCAAATCTGTTTCCTTTTCTGGCAATCTCTCTGTGTTTCCTTTCGTGATCAGTAAGATTTTGATCATTAATATTTGGGAGAAGTCTAAGGGAGGGATGTTTTCTTACATGATATTAGTTTTTTGTCTGGAACTTGTTCATTTTTTCGGTAATTACAGGACACTCATCCCTAGATGAAAAATTGGTTGGAATAGATTGAATAAGATAAACAGAAATGTAAACATGTTTGTTTTTGTGTGATTGCATTTCGTTTAATACCTGACACAGGCTGACGTGTAAGCTGTCTGAAAACAGGACAAGTGCATCCTTCACCAGTCTGGAGTTGGCAGACGGTGACTGAGATTTCAAGAGGTGGTGCCTGAGATGTTGGGCGAGAAAAGCAGGTGTGCATATTTCACCATCTGTATTCGGCAGATGGTGATTGAGAAAATTCTGTGCACATCCTTCATGCATTTGGATTTCACCAGATGTGTGAGAAAATCTGTTGCCGTCCTTACAAGTCTGGATTCGGCAGATAGTGGCTGAGAAACATTGTTTCACATCCTGCACCCATTGGGATTTCAGGAGGTGGTTGTGATGTTGGTTGAGGAAAACAGGTGTGCATATTTCACCATCTGTATTCGGCAGATGGTGTTCGAGAAAAAACGTGCACATCATTCGTCCATTTGGATTTCGACAGATGTGTCTGAGAAAAGCAGTTGCGTTCTTTCAGCCATCTGGATTTGGCAAATGGAACCAGCGAAACCAGATATTCCTCCCTGACCCATCAGGATTTCGTCAGGTGTGTCTGACCAGAATGAGTGCATATACTACCAGCATCAGGATTTCGCGAATGTATCTAAGAAAAGCAATTGCACATCCTTCAGTCAACAGGATTTCAGCAGGTGTGTCCGAAGAAAGCAGTTGCACATGTTTCACCCATCAAGATTTCGGCAGATTTTTCTGAGAAAAGTAACTAGCCATCCTTCACCATCAGGATTTCGGCAGATGTGTCTGAGGACTGTAGGATATATCTCTCTGATTGGTGGGGAAAATTAGAGACAGTTCATTACTGTCAGTGATATGTGTATGGATACTGGCAAAATTGTCTCCAACTTGCATCAGCTGTTATCAGATATACTATAGGTAATTGAAATTATTGGTACAGAGTTCCTGTCTATGTGGTTGAATTTGTATATAGTCACGCTCTTTAAAATCTGTGACAGTGTTGGAATGTTTTTTATGCATATATTTCGTTGTCCAGTACAAACAGGGTCCAGCTGTCGGACATGTTGTTTCACGGAAAGTTGTATCAAAGTCTGAACAAGCAATATCATCCCAGTAGTTCTCAGTATTGTACAGGCTAAGTAATAATGGTTCTCAGGGGCTGTATCATTGGGATGACATGACGTCTGCTTCGGATACAAATGTTACAATTGTCGGATGTTACAAATTCAAACATCCATGGGTCATCGTCAGTGTTGATTGGATGAATTTCCTAGAAGTTGCTTTTGAAATAAACATTCGATAAAAAAGCAAACTAGGAAATGCGAAAGAAGCACAAATCTTAACTTGCAATTTTTTTTATCATATATATATATTTGGCAAGTTAAACAACTCTGGAAGGGTCCTCCTCAAATCAAATAGGATTATATGTCCTGAAGTCAAAATTATATATGTTTTCAATGGTGTTCCTGCTCCGATGGTTGAGAGTTTTGAAGCATGAATGATTTTTCAGTTTTGACTCATAACATTTTGTCTCAGATCTGTGATATGTGTGTTTGGTATTTTATGTGTACACTTACATTGGTTTGTTTTAGATATATATTCCATGATTTCATTTCATTCCTGACAAATTGCAGAGGCTTTGACTTCCTGGTACAACTGGTGGTGTTAATATTCCTTTGTATAAAATCTTATGACCAGTCATTCAGAAAGTGCACTTTCAGATATCATTTGATAGTCCACATGTTAAAAATACACTTAATTACTTTGAAAATATGTTACTATCATGCTCCTATTTTAATTATCATCTTAATGTCTATGATCGGTTCTGACGTAAGCTTCCGATAATATTCAGTGATTATTTTGACCCCTTACTTGACGTATTTGGCTGTGATGAATCACATATTTCAGGATTTGACATCTGCTACAGGCATTTGACACATAAATGATTCATACTTTGTTTATGGCGATACATTTGTTTACCTATTCAACATCACATTGACGGAATACTGGTAAACAACCCTTAAATTTTGAGCCCTCTAACTTTCAATGTGCCCATTTTATGTTTTAGTGAAGGAGATATCAAAGAGTTATCTCCCCCTTTGACCAAATTCAAAATCACAGGTTCATGTTGTCTGTGAACTTCGCTATTTAAAGGTTTATAGATCTTTAATAATGATAATTTTGAAGCTTTTAGTTAAAAATAGACACATGTTTCGCAAATTTCTGTATGTTTTCAGTTTTTAGCCTTAACACTTTCCCAGCCCTTAGAAAATAACATTAACTTTGGCTTTCCATTCTGTGGAAAATGTTTTCATATGAACAGACATGCTGTTTGTGTGAATCATTGCAGTCCTAGAAATTGGTTCTTTTGACTTCAACATTTCATCATGATACTCCAAGGATTCTGTGGTCAACCGAAACATTTATTTGTGTACATATATTGTGAAACATTAGTTTTCTTATGGAGAGTTGGGTAGTGTATTAATTACGTCAATACAGGTACAATTAAAAGGTGACACTTTTCCATGCATTTCATCAAAATATCATGTACCACTAGCCAGAATACTAGTACATGTACCAGGGACTAGTATGATATGTACATTCCAATTTGTGTCTTGTAATTTGCCATATGTATCTTTTACAAAATCATAAAAATTAAACATATATTTTATAGAATGGCTTGAGTCATTATTTCTATGGGGTGGTGGGTTTTGTATTACAGTCAATAAACCGTTCCATTTTGACTAACACGAGATGCTGGAAACAGGTTGATGTGATTAGTGGCAATGGTTCCATTCACTCTACCCAATGATGTCATGCTCTGGAACAAAGCTGCCTAACTGGATCAGAAGTGAATATACTCTTTGAAGGATTGAAATTTACCACCGAGTCTTACCTAAACTGGGCTGTTAGCAATCCCTGTTGCCAGTATTGATTTTTAACCCAAAATGTTAAAAAGTGAGATTTTTTAGCTTTGTTCCTGTTTTCTCTGCATTTTGAACATCTTCGAAACGATGTTGCTTTTTGGGGTAAATGCCGAATTATATTTGGTTTCAAGCATCTTTTAGGTAATAAGGACTGTTTGCAGCTTCTGATCACCAACATATAGCTGGAATATTGCTGAGGGCTGCGTACAACTAAACCCACCCCCTCACTCACTCACACTCCTGTTCTGACTGCCTGATAAAATGGTGTTTCATGTTTCCTTTCGTCCCCAATCTTCATCGGGTAGGGGGCGGTGG
>VKKT01001067.1:97640-113803 GCA_008038995.1 Haliotis laevigata
TCGATTATTTACAGACCGCCGCCATATAGCTGGAATATTGCTGAGTGCGGCGTAAAAACTCACTCACTCACTCACTCACTCATGGCTTGAAAGAACCTGTGGGTAAAAATTGCACATTCGAAAAAATATACAAGAGAAGCCTTTAGCAAGTATAGTACGGTACCCCGTGCCAAACACACATCGTTTGCTATAGGAGCTAGCTGATGTGTGATCTGGGGGATTGTGTCAATGTGCCCTTGGGTAAATGTATACCTTTTCAGCGATGTTGTGTTTGCAAAAGAATAGATGTCATATTAACTGTTGCATAAACACATAGGCGGAAACGTACAATGAGTGGAGAGTTTATGTTTATGGAAGTTGTTTTTTATTTTTGCATATTTTTACGAACGACGTGGGTGATACATAGCTCAGACTCGAAGACTACTTTGAAAAAACGGTTAGGCTTCCCATGACCTTTGAATGTCTTCGTTAACTAACTCACTTGCTAAGATATCGATTTACAAAACGTTTAGTTTTTATTTTGACTCTTAAACTGAAGAGTTCTTCAGACATTAAAACAATTACCTCAAGGCGTTGAGTCCAGTTCTCTTGGTCTTGGGATCAGCCATTTTACCTTTTTTGTGTCTTTGGGAATGTTTTTCAGTCACCCACTTATTTTAAAATAGATAGGTTTCAAGTTTTATTCCTACAACCGATTTCATATGAAACACAACAAACCAATCGTTCTACATTTTCAACATTTAGACTTCCTATCGAAGCAGTGTATATGAATTTCTGATAAGCGCTGATTTTCTGCTTAATATGTGTTATTTGATGAGTTGAAGCGATGTTGATTGTCGCGATGAAAGAGTGTTTGATGTCTTGAAGCGTATTTGTGAACCTGTATTTTGTGTTGAAGCAGTGTTGTTTGTTGTAGCATTGAAAAGGTATCGAGGAATATGGCAATGAATCAAACACACAATGCTAGAAATGTCAGTTTTTAAAGAAGTACATGGGAGAAAGATATCACGTTTTCTTCAGCTGTAACAAATATTGACATTCACAATACATATTTGCACCTGTACAAGTATTCGATCCTGAGCATCAGTTATTTGTCAATTTTCTCAATTCAAACAATGAAAACATCCAACACAATCTTCCTCACACTGATAGCAATCGATATTTCAAGAAGCAATGTCTTTTAATATGTGCCCCATTCCCATATGTGTATGATTAGGAAGGTCGATAACAAAACTGTTGACATCATTTTTGTGTGTAACTCTTTGTGTAGAGTACAAATGTTTGAATACATATTTTTTATCTTGAAATATGTCCAGTTTAGTGTCTTGAACGGGTGAGCATCGTGTCCATTTGGAAAATACGTTTCGTTTTATTTTATATTTGCACATGGTAGTGAACGAGTGATTTACTTGATCACTTCCCATGCCCTGATCAAGGAGGTGGATATCGAACATTGGCTTCGTTCATTGCAACCATGTAGGAAATCGAACCATGATCTTCAGCGATAGTCCAACGCTTCAATCATTACCCATTGCTCATTTGAAATAATTTTAAAAAACATTGCGTTTTCCTGTCAACTTATTTAATCCAATTACACGATCTGATTCTAAATAGAGAAGAAAGGGTAAATAGTGATCACGATAGCGCTTTTGGGGACATATTTTGTGTTTTCAATATGAACCCCCTCAAAAACAAACTCAAACCAAGTAGAAATAACCCCATTATACCAAAAAGGATAAGCTGTTTATTGCATGCATAAAACATCTAAAATAAATTGACCCATTTTATTCTTTTCAAACATTTTGAAGTTAACGAATACTTTTCCCCGTTGTGATTCCACGCTGTTTCAATTATTTAAAAATGCGAGAAATAGATGACGAATACATTCCGCGATATAAGAAACAAAAATGAGATTCTGTGGCCCCGTTTCTCAAAGCACCTGATGGGTATATGACACATGATGACGACACCTACTGTGTTATTCTGCCCCAAACCGTCAATATATGAATGGCGTTGACATGAATATTAAAACAGTTTTCTGTGCATTTATCAGTTATGCTGAATCAGCTACAAAACAAAATATCTGGGCTGGAACATTGAAACTAATGGCCGCCCCCGGTGGTAGTAAAACATACACATTTCTTCATAAAAGACATGCCTATGAAATGTTCGGATATGTCTCCATTAGTGGTTTTCTTCATTTATAAGCAACAGAATCCCTTGTACGTAGAAGAAGGATATTTCTCTGAAAACTACATACTTTTTAAGCTACCACTGAAAAGCAAGAACTGTCAGATAGTTTTTAATCAGAACCGCTGGCATAATTGTATTTTTAACAAAACCTTTTGTTTCCTTTTTGTGGCTGACCATTGCTTTTTTTTACACATTTTGAAGCCTACTTACTTTTTAAAGTTTATCAGGGAATAGTGTTTTTGTCGAAAACATAATGCAATTATCATCCCGATTTGGATCACTAATCTGTCTAAGACCTGCAGAAGTCATGGACGCTTGTGGCCGCGGAAAGTGGCTAAGGAAACGGTTTTGTGGCTTTGAATATTTATGAAACTGTTTAGAATTTTGTCGATCCCAACAGCAACCTTTTGACTATAGAATTGTTTGAATTTTATATCAGTTTGTACATAGGATCAGCTAGGTTTAAGTCTATCACCGAGATCACACTACATACACGCGTCATGTCTGAATATTGTTGATTATTCATATGACAACCATATACACTTTGTCAGATTTTGAATAGTTTGGGCAAAAATAGAATCAGTGGGTCGCCATATTACAACAGGCGTCTTGAATAAACTTAACAAAGATACCAACCATGTGACAATATTGATAGTTTTACTTGCAAAAAGGCGATTTACGTTTCAAACAATATTTTGCGAAAATGTATCATAATTATAATTTCCCTAGATACAGTGCCGGACTATCCAAATTGTCATGAGGTAATGCATGTCCCTCCCGGTGTGTACGTGTACGTCTACGTGTACGTGTACGTGTACGTCTACGCTTGTCCGTGTTACCGCATACAACAAGAACATTCATTCTCTACACAGATGTCTCCATAACAATGGGTCATCATACACCTTCCAAAAAGCAGTAAGATCCGGTGTGCAACTCAACAAAATCCAATGATCATGAAGGCACCACGTGAAGGGGAGTGTGTGATATTATGACATTAAAAATATATGACATCATAAAGCGTTACTTGTCCAGCTTTTTAATTCAATTTATCAAATCGGATATAACGTCAAATGTCTGTGTCAAAGGGTAATGCAAACACGTGATTTGGAGTGTCATTTTATGCGCTGTGGTTGTCAACACGCAAGAAACACATATAACGCTCTCAGATATCTGACGCATGCGCTACATCCACCTTATAAAAACGTCCTTAACAGTATTCCATAAAGGATTGTTTGTTGACATTTGCGGAATTTCCATAAAAATACAGTCATCTTCGACCGAGGTGTTCTCCTCAGCTGGCAATTCAGTTCAGTTCTTTTTCGAGACTTTTAACAGACAGGCTTTTAAATGACAGTAATATGAATTTAATGTACACATGACCTTTCTTTGATAAAACTTTCGAATCACTTCGATATAACACTCACGAGGCAATTGACATTCTCCTTATACAAGAACATGTTTTAAAGATCTGAGATATGATATAAAAATGGAAATTATTATTTATATAAAAGTTTAAAGCTTTGACTGCACGATGTTATAAAAATAACGACATTATTCTTATTTTAAACATGTCTGGAAAAAGTTACAACATACTTTATAACTTCAGAGGTCATCGTGATAATAGAACTTGTGAATTATTCGTGGGCAAAAATATCCATTATACTCCATGTTGATTCGATGTTACAATTTTTTCTTCTTCAGCAATCCATTTTAATAGTAAGAGGCAACGACTGGGATAGACTGGTCAGACTTTAAGACGTGGACGAAGGATGTCATCGTATCTCAAATGATGATGTAGATGGATGTTCATGATGTCAATCACTGGATTATCTGGTCCAGGCTCGATTTTTAACAAACCGCTGTTTTATTGGTGGAATATTGCTGAGTAAGATGCATGACATGCTTACCATTTTCACTTGACGTCATTGCTGATTTTTTAATGATCCATTAAAAATCTTTCCACAGTTATTTTCCAGCTTACACCATAAAGAATCTGTTTCTAGGTATATTAAAGACTTGGTATTCTTTTGCACTGACGTTTCATGTTTAAGCAATAAACAAACAAACAAACAAACAGCAACAACAACAACGAAAGATAAAACCAAACCAAAGATATCGCTGGGGGTATTCACTGGTGAGGTTCTTTGCAGGATGACATCATCCTTTTCTCCAACGTGAAATAAATCACAAGACCACAACAGATACAGAATCTAAATGGAACAGTTTCAGTGATATTGCCGTGCGCATACAATTATGCTTGTCACCAAGTCTTCACATCAGCCAGATATTCAAACATGTGATACCATGAATAAACATACCACATAGAGAGCACATGTAATCTTGAGTCTTCGGAACTTGACAAGAGCTGTTTCAGAAACGTTTTATTGCAACCCATTTGAACCACAGATCCGATCAGGACAAGGCGCAAAAACGATCAGTTGTGTATTCAATGTCCTTTGGGCAAGAAAACCCTGAAGTCATCTTCATCTAACGGTCATTAGGCCATTGGAATTGCCATTAACTCGTCGAAGATCAAGCTACCGCTATTCTGATATTTACATGTATGTGTCTTTGAAGGCCAAGTATCACTATCATTTACGCTGTAAGGGTGTTTTTCTGTTAATGACGTAATGGCACCGATTGTTTTGTTTGATTAAATAACTTCATTTCTATAATAGACCTGACAAACAAGACTGTTTAGCCATCGTTTTGGAACATTTTACGCACGCTTACAACAATTGTTACACACATAATATTGTTTCGTTTCGGAACGTTTGCAATCGTGTGGGTCAACGTGGCTTGTATTTGTTGATTGGAAATTGGAACATATATGGCACAGTACAACTTACACAACACAGAATTGACACAACATATGACATGTGGTACGCCATATTAAAGAGGACATCATACAACGCAGGCCACAGTGTAGAAAGGAACACACATAAAACACCATGATACACCATATGCTGCAACATCTCAAAGTACATACGATACACACTCCGATAAATCACCGTCTACAATGTATAAAGGAAACACCCAGGAAACACTCAATGCAATAACTGGTACTATACATGAAATAACATACGATACGACACATGATGCAACACGTGGCTCAACATATCAAACGGAACATAACAACTTAACACATGATACAGCTCAACATTCAACAATGACATAACACATGACACAACAATGATACAACACATGACACAACAATGATACAACACATGACACTACACCTGATATAGGAAATGATACAACACAACACACGATACAGCTCAACATTCAACAATGACATAACACATGACAAAACAATGATACAACACATGTCACTTCATATGACACAACAATGATACAACACATGACACTACACCTGATATAGGAAATGATACAACACATGACACAATACACGATACAACAACGATAAACACATAATACAACACATGATACAACACATGACACTTCACATGTCACAACACATGACACAATACACGACACAACCATTATACAGCACATGACACAANCACATGACACAACAATTATACAACACATGACACAACACATGATACACACATGACACAATACATGACACAACAATTATACAGCACATCACACAACGCATGACACAATACATGATACAACAATGATACAACACACGATGTAACACATGACACTACACATGATAAAAGAAATGTCACAACACATGTCACAAAAAATGAACCAACACAGGGAACAAGAGATGTCACTACATATGACACAACGTATGATATAACAAATGATAAAACATATGAAACAGATGGCACAACACATTTTGATTAAGGCACGTGATATGGTATATAACACCATATATAATACAACATATAGCACCATACATGGTATAACAGATGGCACAACACACCATAACACACGACACGACACGAAACATGATACAGCACTTGACACGGCGTATCATAAGGCACATGAAAGAACCTATGCTACGACACAAGATACGACACCTGATGAAACGCATGCCACAACAAATGCAATACTGGTATAGAAAGCATATCCATTTGGGTGCCATGCGTTTCGACCTGTTCTGACACATTGCCTCGTGTGCATCTGGGCTGTATTGTTAGTGCCACGACTGTACAGTCACAGTGATACCTGTTGCCTCTATTCTGAACGTATAGTTAGTAGCCTCAGGGATAGCCAAGTGATTAAAGCATTCGCTCGTCACGCCAAAGCCCAGGTTCGATTCCCCATATGGGTACAATGTGTGGAGCCTATTTCGGGTTTCCCTCGCCATAATATTGCTGGAATATTGCAAAAAGCAGCGTAAAACTAAACTCACTCACTCACTCATTTGACCTATTTGCATATTACCCACCCATCAGAATCTCCTTATTGTCATAAATAACACTTTGTTGTCATCAGGGGCAGTTGGATTGCCTAGTGTTTAAACCGTTCGCTCGTCACGCCGAAGACCTGGGTTCGATTCTCCACATGGGTACAATGTGCGAAGCTCATTTCTGATGTCCCTCGCTGTGATATTGCTGGAATATTGAGGCGTAAAATCACCAGAGACAACGCTATGTTCTTAAATACCAACGACATTTGTACATTTAGGTGTAGGGTTGCACTAAAGTATTCTCAATCTGCGAGAAAGGGACTAAATAACAAACCCCCTTTTAGTTGTCCTTCATGTAATTTACATGAGCCGAAAAAACAATACTTTGAAGAAAATGATCTAGTGAAGTTATTTCTGTGGCCAACGAGGACATGAGGAATGTCCGACTTGTTGGCGCTCGCAGTTGGAATTGTCACACAAACAAAATATTCTGCAGGTCGATAAATCGAAGAAGACCGCTTCCGTGAATGGCATTTTGATTGACATTGTGTTCGATGTTTTGTTCAGGCAATCATACTGTGTAAGTAAGGTGATTGCAATTATAACGTATCTACTGGTACAGGAGCTCCTGGATTTAACAGGTGCTCACTCTTAAATGCCACCATACACAATCTCACCTGCATACCAAGCAGTTATCTGTCGAGGCTTAGGTGCTTGACGTTGGCAACAATTCCTGCTCTATTTCTGCACCTGTACGCGCCAGACAAAACATTCAAAGTTAACATATGGTTTTCAGTTTGAATCAAGTCAGTAAACATGCTATTGTGTTACAGTATTGTCTGGTCCAGACTTGCTATCAATATTTTGTCTCCATTGTCACCCGATCGTTTCCAATCAGCTGTCGTATTGTAGCAGGTTTTGTTTCTGGCTTCGGTTCTAGGCAAGAAACATTTACATGTTTGTTCAAATAGAGTGAGTAGCGTGTGCTTCATGCTTTTCACTAACACCCGGTGTCATCCCTGATTTTCACTGATCCATTCTCCTAAGTTTCACCGATATTTTGCCTCTTGCGCGCAATAGAATCTGTTTCCTTGTGTAATCGAGAAGGTATTCTCTGGCGTTGGCCTTTCATATTTATATGGACAGGGTCGATGTTTTGCTGATGGGTTGAAGTCCCTAGGTTTTATTGTAAGCTCGGTAGCATTATTTACTATGTCTCCATAACCATTGTTTCCGTCGAAACAATAGAACTGCTCCCTGCACTCTTTTGAAAAACATTCATATTTATCATACGTTTTTCTTCACGTGCAAAATCTGTGCAGTTTTAAATACCAGATGTAATTTTGAGTCATGTATTGGTTTAAGCAATTCAGCAAGTGTGGTCCAGCAAGTGATTTTCTGGTTTGTTGTTTCAACTGATTGTTTGGTTTGTTGTTTCAACTGATTGTTTGGTTTGTTGTTTCAATTGATTGTCTGGTTTGTTGTTTCAACTGATTGTCTGGTTTGTTTGTTCAACTGGTTGTCTGGTTTGTTTGTTCAACTGATTATCTGGTTTGTTTGTTCAACTGGTTGTCTGGTTTGTTTGTTCAACTGATTGTCTGGTTTATTTGTGCAACTGATTGTCTGGTTTATTTGTTCAACTGGTTGTCTGGTTTGTTGTTTCAACTGATTGCCTGCTTTGTTGTTTCAACCGATTGTCTGGTTTGTTTACTGTTGTGCAGTACAGCAACAGTAAACAACCACTTATTTTGTATGATATTTATTTGAGAATGTTTATTCTCCTCGTGAACACCCGGTGTCATCGATGATTTCCAGGGATCCATTTAATATTTTGCCCTTTGCACCGAATGGAATCGGTTTCTGTGGAATCGAGATTCTCTGGCCTTGGAGCAGTTACAGTTTGTGAGTCTATACAGAAGATAAAATTCGATATCCTGCTCAAGTATATTTACTGGAATGGATGTTCATATTTTGAATATCATGTTCACAGCGATGCAAGAAAATACTGACATTTTGCAATCTAAGCGTTCTGTTAACATGTACAATTTAAAAAGCACAACCTGTTTATTGAGTTTATAGTCATAAATTCAAAACCAAAAAATCGTATATGTAAAATGATTAGAGAATAGAGAAGATCCACCATGACGTCATACTCCCACAACTGAGTTGCCATGGGAACACGTCACAAATGTCTACATAGACGAGTATTTAGGGCGCAAAACATAAAGGTTTGTTTTGCAGTATTGTTGGAATATACTTAAAGAATTTCATTGTGTAAGGTTGTGTAAAACAGAGTGACAATGGGGTAACCTGTCTGTAAAAGCGTTCTCTTGTAACACTCAGTGCCTGGGTTCGCATCTGGGTTCAAGGGCACAAAACCCATACCTAGTGTTCCTGAAGATTGTTACAAGAGGACAATTCCATAATTACTCGTTACTCAAATGTTAATCAACTTATCGATGGTCAAGATATCGAGCAAGCAGCTAATCAAAACGATATATATATATATGAGTTGGGAAGTAAAAATGTTTTTTTCCGGCCCTCTTGCTACCCTCTTATATCCACAATAAATTACTATATAATTTGTAGCTTTTTTACCTGAAAGCTTTTTTATCATTTAATCGTTCCTCATTTTAATGAAGGTATCCTCAGGAGTATTCTGTTTGTACGATTTGAAAATGCCATCTGATAGGTTCAATGTGTGGGAAATGTCTGTAAGCCACACACAACTAGTGTTATATATGTAGTGCAACAGTGTATATAGTGTAACATACGCCAATGCATTGTACATTTGCCCTTGTCAGGAAAGAATAACAGCTATTATGTAAATCACAATGTGAAATCCGAATGTCCGAATCAAGTGGGCGTTTTGCCTGTTTTCTCTGAATCGTAATGGTCAGTCACACATGGCTTCACTCCTCAATGTGTAGAGTTACTTCCAATAGCTTGAGGGGTGAGCTTGTCACAGCTCGATTAAGTTCCCTGAGCTTGAGCATCTCAAAATGTTGTGAACGTTTTCCTCCTGCGTCGGCGACAGTTTCTGGGACCATGAGGTGCCCTAGAGGTTAATGCGTTTGATCATGGCACCTAAGACCCTGGTTCGAGTCCCCACATGGGTACAATATCTGAAACCTTTTTTTGAACAGTTCCCAGTAGAAGTGTTCCCCAGTTAACTCTACTGGTCACGGCTGCTTGGGTCGGGTGGTCATGCTCGTTATAGAGTGTCATCGTACCACGACTGAGTGTAAAATTTATATCACTGGAATGTCTGGTCCAGACTCAATATTTACATACAGGAGACCGTTGATGGAGTTCAAGAACAAACACACAACAGATTTATTGTACGTTTAAACTGTTAGAAAGAACATCAGTGTGAGAAATCGACAATGAGACCATTCGTAATCTTACAAAAGTATTTTGACTACGTTAATGAGCATACTTATTTTCAAACCAGGTACCATAAGCATTGCAACAGTGTCACATACTAACTATTTTCAAAAATTCAATTTCGAAAGGATTAACACGAAAAATGCATATCGGTTTAATATTCAGAAGTAGTTCACCAGTTTAGACTTTTACTTAAACAATAATTATATAATTAGTTAGCACAAGCAAAAATAAATGTCTTTGTTCATTACATTTATTTTTCAACAACTCGTACAACTACAGTAAATTTAAAGGATGAAAACTGTTTTCTTCTTAGTTACTGGTTCATCGCTGACTATGTAAAACTTCGCGAGATTCGAAATTAACATCACGTGATTATGTTTCAACCTCGTTACTGTGATGAGAGAAGTAATATTTTCTGTGTAATGTTTGTAGCAAAGGACATTATTTTTGTGCCGAATGAGGCTTCACAAATTCAATTTGAGACGACATCGACGATAAAAGTGACAAATGTTTTTTACGACAATGATTACCTTCAAAATGAATTAATAAGAACAAACTATTACATCGACTGAAAGACTGTTATATCGAATACAGACATACACTATTTTAGTTCATGAGATATCGCCACAGTCAGCCTTGTTGTAGCCGACATTCTCATATCAATCTTCTTTATAGCCAACTTGGTCGTTCTTCATTTCAGTGAATCATCCCTGCTTTCATAGAGGCATCACTGTAGCAGAGGCACTGCTCCAGTGAAATATCACCACATCTTTTCCGAACAATGTGACGTCACAATAAAATGACATCACTAATCTCTTTGCTTCTGAAGCTGATTTGCTTTCACGTTTACATTTGTTATAACGATGAAAAATATTGTGTGTGATTAATAGAATATCCCCTTGTGTCTCATCCAGAAGCACGCTTCAAAATATATAATTTCCGTTTCAGCATCTGAGGTTAATATTTTATCGGCTGGTGGTGATGTATTTGATATAAAAATACATTCAGGTGAGATTTTTAATGTAGCCAACAACTTGTCTCCTATCATCGTACCACCCGACAGTGCTTATCCAACAGCGTGTTGGAATGACTGAATCCGACCGTTAAATCCTATACGATGTTGGAATGAGTGAATCCGACCGTTATATGCTATACGGTGTTCGAATGACTAAATCCGACCGTTATATCCAATACGGTGTTGGAATGACTGAATCCGACCGATATGTCCAACAGCGTGTTGGAATGACTGAATCCGACCGTTATATCCTACAGCGTGTTGGAATGACTGAATCCGACCATTATATCCTACACCGTGTTGGAATGACTGAATCCGACCATTAAATCCAATATGGTATTGGAATGACTGAATCCGACCGTTATATCCAATACGGTGTTGGAATGACTGAATCCGACCGTTATATCCAACAGCGTGTTGGAATGACTGAATCCGACCGTTACATCCTATACGATGTTGGAATGACTGAATCTGACCGGTATACAACAGCGTGTTGGAATGACTGAATCCGACCCTTATATCCAAAAGCGTGTTGGATTGACTGAATCCGACCGTTATATGGGAATTTTCTGCATCCTATTTGCTGTATTCGACGTTTTATACAGGACTCTCCAGTATGGAACATATTTTTGTCCAAGACCACTTGTATTCAGCATCGTTATGTCCAGCTGTGTAGTATCCAACATTGTTTACATCCAGAGTTTTTGTATCCGTTTTCATGACGTTCAATTTATTTTGCAGTCAGTAATATTGTAGTATCATTGTATTGGATTTCACAGCATTCTTCATGGTTGAGTCCGACTTTGTTGAACTCGACATCGGTATACCTGTTTCCACAATCCGCGTCGTTATGTCTGATTTGTCCAGTCCGAAATTGTCGTATCCACCTCTTACAGATAAAATACAATTGAATGACAATTTGAGATAATTGATGATAAACATTCATATTTAAACACAATGTTTAGCTACACAATACCCAGACTGATAAGTATCAATTCCGTATGACACGTACTTAAACGACTCACCGAAATACAATTAGCTGCGAAAATAATCACTTTTCTTTTTCTAAAAAAAATTAATTGATTTCATGCCACACAATTATTAACCAATGGTTATTCCTGGCTCCTGTCGCCAACCCATGTGTAAGATACAGTACAAGAGAATCATTCAAATACCTCCAGTAATTAATAGTAAACCTACAAATCTGTCACGCCATTAACTCATTGTGTGCAGCGCTCAATAAACGGCCCCAATTTGCCTGCATAACATCCGTGTGTGTCAACTCTTGTCGGGTAAACATACAATCTTCATTAGGTTTCGCCTGTAATTATTTCTTCATAGGAAGTGTTCCTAATAATTTGGGGTGGATTTCGGAAATGCGAGAGTAGATTTTGGAAAATTAAACATCGTCATAGTTCTTCTTGATCGATAATTCGATGTATTTGTAGTGCTCAATATCCTGTCGCCACGTCCGCGTTTATAAACCGGGCATCACGCAAGCTCGGCGAAGCGAAATGCTGCATTGGAGCCGCGAAAACGAAACTTGAGTCAAATGTCGATTACAGCTTTATTGCTGTATAAGGTCAATCGAAATCTGCTAACAGGTTGACAAGACTGTCGACTTGTGTTTAAAAGCTGCTGCTGGCACGACGACAAAGAAATGGCGCTTCCACACACATGTTAGGACTTCAAATGGTAGCGCTTTAACCAAATCAAGCATATATTTGATAAACTCCGGCAAAGGAAGCACCAAATCATAGAGCGAGGGAGATAAGACCGTTATAACGTCACGGCGATGAAGGCACCCTGCTAGGACAGAACTGTTGTCGGGGATGTAGTTCGATCCGTCTTCCCCGTATTGCTTCATTCGTCTTCTGAATGGCGATGACTTGTAGGAGCTACCATGTAATAGTGGAACATTTCAAGTCAGTTTTAATCCTATAAAGAACCTTATCACCCACAGGCAATAAATATGATTTTTTCAACATTTATTTGAAAGAGTTATGCATTATAGTTTGGAAATAATGAGTCTGATTTGTAACGGAATTAGAGACTCAATGCACTTCGTTTTCTTGAACGAAGAAGGAATGAATGGGTATATTGGTTTACATTTGCACATACGCATGGAACAGTGTTAAAGGACATCGACTGTAGACCATATTTTCAAACGTTTACCAGATCCGTAACTGAAATAGTGAAACAATATGACGTGACAAGAACAAAAACAATCAATATTTGATAACAAATCAACAATGTCATTTTAATTTATAAAGCCTCATATTTGTTAAGAACTCGTTATGAAGACCATTAATACACACCGATCCATCTTTTGATAACACCCATGTCAAAAGAATGTGAAACTTAGTATATGTCCTCCTTTGAAGCTCCGACAGTCGTTCATATAATAATTTGGTGCTTGAACTAAATCTGACGGTTAATTGTTACCCTTCCAACTTGGAAAATATTCCAATCTAATAATAATCTATGGCCTTGTGGTTAGGCAACACTGAGTAAAGCAGTACTGCATTTGTTAAATCAAGACTTACCATCTTCATGTGCCAGGCATTTCAAAGTGATGCAGATTTTACGTGTAAACGTTTACCATTTGGGGCCAGTATGGCCGCTCGTTGACGTTAGTGTAAAACAATAGGCGAGCGTTCCAACAGGGTCACAACTAATGTATGACAGTTTGTAGATGAGTATTAAACGTCAATGACAGAGAATAACCAGTTACCTGCTGAAACAGATTTCTCTTTGTGTAAATGATAAAACAGGTGAAAATAATAGTAATGAATCAGCGAAATTAAGTGAAAAAAGTGTTTGCGAAAATGGCGAGTATGCTCAACCCTACCGGCTGGTAATTTCTAAAACCCACTTTTCAAACTTGGTCTCTCCAAATCACGACAATCTCGACCTTAACAAGTCTTATCCGTTCATGTCAGCGCTTGGAATGTTCCCGTTCGGTTTCAAAACCTACAATGGCTTATTTTTCTCTAAACGACCAATCAACGAGAAACGCATTTTCCAAGCTGATGTATGTGACGTATCGGCCTAGGTCTATGGTCCGATATCGGGAGGACGGGTTCCCATTTAGGTGTCTACATGTTGTATTAGTGGCCTGCGTGAACTGAGGCATTGTCTGTGTGGAATTGGAAATAAAAGCTTTGTATGATTTGAGTCTTACGCACTTGGCCTGCCATTTTGCCCAAACCCAGTTCTCATCTGAATTGTCATTTGCGGGTGTTCTGACACAAATACGTCTGTAGCACTGAGATTTGTACACCTTGTCTTGAGGTCGTGACCTCATCCTTAAGGTCCCTTTGTTTGTTTGTAGTTTTACGCCGCACTCAGCAATATTCCAGCTATATGGCGGCGGTCTGTAAATAATCGAGTCTCGGTAGGACAATCCAGTGATCAACAACATGAGCATCGATATACGCAATTGGGATACGATGAGATGTGTCAATCTAGCCAGCGAGTCTGACCACCCGATCCCGTGGTCGCCTCTTACGACAAGCATGGGTAGCTGAAGACCAATTCTAACCCAGATGTTCACAGGTCCTTGCTGAAAGGCCTCAGCATGGATTTCACGTGGAGGCCATTTCCAAATGTGTGGCGTCAGTGACGAAATTGTGTCCTGCGCAGTTTCCTGTACCACGTGAACTAATGCGAGAGAACAGTTGTCATCACTATTTGAAAGTCGCCCTTTACGACAAGCATGGGTTGCTGAAGGCCAATTCTAACACGGATCTCCACGGGTTCCAGTCCTTTTGTGGACGTTGACGTGAACGTGTTAGTAACGTCGTTTGTAACAGTATGCAACAGATATTAAAAATGGCTTTACATACTGTAGTATACCTATGCAGAGAATCGAACTCAGACTTTTGGTGTAACGTTTTCACCTCGAATCTACCTCTTTGTCCGTAAATACCGGTAAAATCTGATACATATAGAAAGCATCTGGTTATGTGATGTGTTCACGTCTTTTGGAGTTTCGGTATCTGCAGACAGTGCTGTTGAAGTCTCAACTCTTTGTCTTTAATATGATATCGACAACTTCAAATACTTACATCATCATGAAGGATTTACTGTTATTTCTACCAGGCCTTCCCAGTCACTGTATCGGTACTGCACGGATAAAAGGATTGCACAGAGTAGAGCTCACCACTGAACTGCTCGTTAACCTACAATACTCGAAAGAATCCATTTTACTTAATGATATCCCGGTTCCATTCAGCTAAGAGCAATTTTGCCCATCAACACGGCCCATCCACGACTGGACACACACATATTTGAGATAACAATGACAATAACACAAAGCCTGACCTTCTGGTGATGATATCAGAATGTTTAGGCCCAGACCTGGCAAATTCTTGCTCTTCGGTTGTCTAGGTTTAACAGCTAATTTTCCTCTGATTCATGCTTCGTAAGAACTTCAGTCCTTACGACAGTAATCTAATTTACAAGATCAAGGAACTGGCGAGTACAGATCTTGTAGCAACACGTCTCCTCTACGAGAGAATTGGAGCTTTACAGCTTGATGTTGTCTCGTGGATTCAGCAAGCTTCGGCGTATGTCTCAGCGGTGGCGGGAAATGTTAAACTTATTACTGACCCGCGGTCCTGTATGTATATTCGTTACACTGGCGAGATCCGTGTAAATGGTTTACGTATGATCAGCTTCCTTTGACTTTTTGCGAGAGATTTTTATGGGTTTATCTCGAAAATGACATCAAAGACCGCATCTTGGGAGGCAGGTTGCATATCTCTTCCAAATAACCCCATCCTTTGGGATGGGGGTTGGTGCTGTCCATGGGTTTGGCATGCTCGATCTGTGCACAAGGGCCTGGAGTTGTCGCTGGTTTGCTGTGATCCAACCGTGTGTTTTATGCCGCTTGTTATACCCTTTGCGTCCGGCGGGGTCTAGCTCGGCGCCAGGATGGTACTTTTTGTTCTCATGAGATGGCGGTTTTTTATATTCTGCTGTGGGAAGTCCACCACCCATAATACACATCTTGCGAAAACCAGCAATCTTCTGTATTCCTCAGTCGGCAGTTCATCATATACTGTTATAGCGACTGAAGCGTTACCTTACCAGTTATTCCAACCACCCAAGAAGCTTCTGATATAATATACGAGGTGAGGTGAGGTGAAATTGGGTTTAACGTCGTGCTTGAGAATATTTACGTGCATGCGTGTGTATGTGTATGTGCGGCTGCTTGTACTAGCCCAGACTGAA
>VKKT01001067.1:113880-132559 GCA_008038995.1 Haliotis laevigata
CCAGGCAGGGACCAACAAGTACCATATTTTAACGTCTTTAGGTATGACGCGGTTGGGGATATAATATACGAAGGTGACTGTAGCCTTATATTTCGGGCGTTGGTTTGCCACATGGAAGATCTGACTTGGATTCCGCAAGTTTTACTCCTTGTAAGCGCATCCTTATTATCCCGTCTTAATATGCATATTATGTCACTCACTCATCACATCAACAGCTGCATTGTTATTTCCACTTAACAGATATGCTCCTAGTGTTGTTCGTGAAGCCATTAATTAATTCTATCTAAGAACCAAGGATCTTAATCTGGAAAAAGAACAATTCAAACAGAGCATCATACAAACTGCAATGTTCCAAGCTTATCAAGCAATGGGTTTCCATGTTCTCAAGAAAACAATGAATGCTGGGTAATTTAACAGACTTCCACTTTGTCTCCGTAGGAAGATGATAAATTACCATATCCCCTGCTGAGTGTAATCAGGGACGGAAGTACAAAGGCAAACAGACTCATGTGTGCGAGCAAATATCAGTCCATGGATGTTAATATTGATGTCTCAGACCTCGTGGACAAACGCATTGTGCTCTATATATCGTCGAAACCCTATTAAGGCTGACGAGAAGGCTATTGTTTGACCTGTAATACAACACAAAGGTTAACCTATCTCTGACAATAATAAGAAAGTCAGATACAGGCATACTCGACAAAACATAACACTTTGGATATATACTACCATGTTATGGTGGGCTTCGGCCTTCTAGACACGAGACATTTGCCGATGTTTCTATAATACTATTGGTATTTGTGTTTTTGTGTTAGTAAAGAAATCCGACAGATCGCGTGACCTTGAACCTGGTGATGCAAATGAGTCACTGGTTAAAAGAGCAGATATTGAGAGATAAGGGTTTGTTGGATGTCTCAGAGTAGCAGCCAGGTGACCATGCGAGTAAGACTTTGTCAGATGTTGCATCAATGTTGTCTCACTACCTTGTTTTTTCAAACCAGCATTTCGTTGTTTTTTTCTTGAAGTTCGTAGTTTGTTGTTCCATCTGTCAAACATAGAGTGAAGTCATTCCAAGGACAAAGAGTTTACTCATTGTTTGCCTGAAATGTCGAGTTGGTGCTGACATTGTTTTTGTAATATACTTGCAATGGTTAACTCATAAACCATTCACTTGATGTACTGAAATCTGCTGATAATACAATATAATTATCAGCAAATTGTATTGAACGGTCGAACGAACTCTCCATCAGTGTCAGGATCCAAGGAGTACTATTAATCAACTTGATATTGGTGTAGTGTTCGGAGACGCGGAATATGATCAACGACTCCACTTTTTCTGAAGTTCAAACTATTAAGTTATTATCATTGCACCGCCTCTTTGGAGCATTGGCATATAATCCGCCAGTTCTTCGCGTAAAATATAATCCACGACGAAGGTAAAGGGAAAGTGTACCTCATTCAGGATACATAAACAACCATTGTATAAGCATTTTGCAAAGAATAAACCTAATATGAAGACAGGAAGATATATGTTACATTATCTTCATGACAGTGTTTCTGAGTTTTGAAAGTTCCATTCTGTAAATGAATTAAGAAGCACCCTGTGAATATCTATGTCAGAATTGATTAGACAATGTCTCTACCACAGATAATTAAGACAAGAAGAACCCATCGTCTTGTTATCGTTTTCATTCTTCAACGATGTATGATAGACTGGATGCTAAAACCTTCATTCGTCACGTAGATTTTGTTTGAAACAACTCCGCCTGTCCCAATAGTTGAGTAGGTGGAATATTGCTCGAAGCACGAAAGCACAATGCACCAACATCTAATCAGGAAATTGTAGCCCAGGATCATAAGATACTAGCACCACAAAGGGTCGCAACTCTGCATAACTCACTCTCAAAATCACCTCGCGTTTCTTTTGTGGGACATTTCTAAGCCATTTTTCCGTGTAATGATGATACGCGATAAACCTCGCGGTCGAGAGAAATTCCGAACACCCATTGTACAGTTAGCTTTTAAGTATATGATACATTGAGTGTCATCAAACACATTATTTATATCATATACTAGAAACGTAACATTAATACATAACTTGCTTCTTTCTGTTTTAACACATATTATTGTGAAACACTTTTAAAATGCTTACTAATCAAGGCAGTGCACCCATGCTTATTTCATTTGAGCGTGGGTTTGTTGTGTGCGACCTAATCAAATAGTGTGTCCGTCGTCGGTCGATACCAGTCGTACCTTCGGCGAGAGTCGAACCGATTAATTAGACAGTGCTTAAATTACAAATATCATGACCCACGACAAACTGTCTGTCACATAACAGCAGTTAAAGCCACACTGACAGTCTTTTATAAAAACGTGAGTTAGTTAACTGTTTCAGAGGCATTCTAGTTGTAATAGGAATGGCAAGTCTTTACTGATGATCAACTTCTTTAGATATTCCTCATGCTTAAAAACGGTATAAGAACCTGTATCGATACGTCGCTATTGTACAATAAAGAAGTTGATCATCCATAAAGTCTTGTCATTCCGTGGGTTAGTTCACACTACGTACAAAAAGGCATAATTCTTCGGTTTCCTTTAAAGTAATAACGACTCATGTAGGTGTACAGTTTTAACAATTTCTATAATTATTGAAAGCTCTTTAATAACTTTATTTTAATGTTTAAAATGTAATCCAATTTCATATACAGTAACTCCCTGTTTTATATCCTAACATTTTCTGCCCCCAAATCTAGGCCATAATCATCCAGAATTTTCCTGGGATTTCGGGATCAATAGGTTTCTAATTAACAAGTTTTCTTAATAACGAGGTTTTCTTATTGACGAGTTTCTTATTAACGAGGTTTCAATGCATATGTACATTGAACGTCATGCCAATATGAGCTATATAGACCGAAATAGAATACCCTCCCACGCAGTAGAACATCGACGGCGAGTGTTTAACAATCTTGCTATTCTACAGGTGCAGAGTGGCTGCAGAAAGCACTGCATCTTCGTACAGTGACGGTCATATAACACACTGCCTTCCAATATCCTAATCAATCTTTATCTTGTGTTTACCTCTAAGCCTGGAACTGTTCCGGTGAACGGATGATGTAAGAGCTCCAAGCGTATCAGGATTAGGGTATGATTACACATGTCCATGAGATCCCGTGAATGCAAGACCGTGGACAATTCTTCCCACAGCAGCATGTGAAGATAGGGGATAAGTTTTCTGAGGCGGATTTTGGAATTTGTTATATATAGTTCAAATGAATATATGTTGAACGAGGTATCTCCTTAGACTTGGACAAAATATGCCTCTATTCACAAAGTGCATGCAGTGAATGGGTATCCGATAGAATCAGAATGTGTGTGTAAATCGTAAAGCGCCTTTTAAAACAGCTTGGGTGGAGATTCTACCCGTGTAGATAATGATGTAATTTGAGTGCATACTGACTTAGGTTTGCCACGATCGCAAGGAACATGTGTAGGTTTATCATCCGTTCTGTTTTCAATCCATTCCTGAGTGTATAAATGATCCAACACGCTGCTGTCAATTGAATGAATTTCTGAAGCTTTTCAGAAGAGTTTCAATGGCCAATGACAGGGAAATTGATAAAGAACCCAATAAAGCTCACATTTGTTGCATCTGTCAAATGGAATAATAATCGATCTCAAAAATCAAGAAAAAACAGGAGTAGAAACAGCGAAAACTCGATGAATGATCACCACGATGCGACGTTCAATTGGTGACAATTTCATCTGGTTTGTCCAACCACGCTGTGCAACGCTCGTCCATGCTATTTCCCGCATGGAGGAGCTTGGCGTGCTCCTTTTTCTGTCGTAGATTGAGTTGAGCTTAAGAAGAATCCATGTAATTGCTAGATCTTGGTTTTAGCTTTTTTCTAATTTATTGGATGTTCGGGTCATTTTTGGCTACTGATCACGTGTCTTTGAATAATTCCAAGTATTATGATAGTTTGTGTAAATTGCAATGGAAAAGCAATGTTACTATGAAGTCTAAGTTCATGCCCTATCATTTTTGTTTAAATACATCCTGGGATTTAAACGAGATACACTGGACTCATTTCAAAACTTTGTTTTTTTCATAGATGCCAAGCGTCTAACTAGGCTTGTCATGTGTTTTATCTCCATTTTCATGTTAATACTATTCATAGACGGATAGTTCTAATAATTATCCACTTTAAAAAGGAGTTCATATTGATTTAACTGAAATCTCATTGGGCTACATACATAATCACCACTGTCGGCTTGAAGGAGGAGATACAAGGCTTTGTGCCTCGTCCTCTGTATTCACGAAACGTCCATGACAGTCTGTCTGTTGTACATTACAATACATGTCAGCCACAGACTCATCTCGTGTGTCCACTCAGTGAGTCCTCCACTCACAGTGGTTACCTTCCAAAAAGAATTCTGTAGATGGTATGAGAGTTTTACTAGACATTCGTGTACATGTAACTTGCAGGATGGTAAGTCCAGTTTAACACCACTTTTAGCAATATCCTCCACAATATAAAAACGAATGTGTGAGAAACACACCCGAGTGCCTTTGACATCAAAACAAGTAGATTACATTGACAAACTTAATAGACTTGCCGAAGTGATTTTCTACTTTTATCAAAGTCTGATTTTGATATTATAAGGTCACGAAGTGATGTTTCTTTAGTATCAATACCATTGTGAACCAATATAAGTGTATTTACGTGAAGACGACGTATTCAAACATCTGAAACTTACCTCGATAAAGTGTCAAAATGCGCATTATTAACTGGACAGTAACTATTGTAAAACCTGGAGTAGCTGTATACCTATGAGAAATTAACAATCAATCAATCAATCAATCAATCATTTATTCTCACATAACCACGGTTGTTGTTACAAGAGCGTATACAAATATTTTATATACAAAAACAAATTGTAAGATTAATAATAATATATTATATATAATATATAAATACAAAAATATAATACAAGATGTTTGTAACTAGTCTCAGTTTATGTTTCTTATAATGGCTGAAACGTTTCATAAAAAGTTTGATAAATAGATAATTTCTTTATTGTATTTAGTTGTGAATAATTCAACAAAATTTTGCAGACTTGGATATTTTGTTTTGGGGGATGGTAAATACATTTTCCTAGCATCACAAAGATTTTGACATTCAAAAATATAATGAAATTCATCAGCAATAGATTGGTTGACAGAGTTTAAAGTTCTATCACAGCATGATATATTTTCCCAGCGGCCAGTTTCTATTGGTAGATTGTGATGTAATAAATCTTACTAATTGAATTGATATACTCTTTTGCAAAGATATGTAAAACAGTGGATACTGTATTGATAATCAGCTTGAAACAACAACATTTCTCCACTTTTGAATAAATTGGTCTTTAAGTCCCAAACACTCTTTTGTTCAGAGCTGGATAATAGATATTGCGAGCGACGACAATTGTTAAGCTTGTTATAATGCCTTGGCGTACATTGTATAATTCAAGCATAACGTGTTTTCGGAAGTCCCTGTTGTGCATATTCTGCACTATTGAAAATTGGTATATTTTAATCAGCGTCAATGGAAAATAATCGGCCATCTCTATTATGCACCGAAACAGAATCATATTAGAACAATGGGCAAAATATTGTTGCAAGTAAACAAAATAATCCCGATGAAAGATCAGTAAGGACACCAGGTGTCAACTAAACACGGTTTGCGATTTGTACTTATTCAAAGTAGTGTTTTGTCTTATTAGAAATTTGTTTGTGTGCTTACGTACTTTCGTATTTTTGAATATGTGTGCATAATGAAGAAACATTTAGTTTTTGTATAATTCAACCCATTGTCTTTAATATAATATAATTTATGTGCCATTAATATGATTAGCAAAAGAACATCTGGGAAGTTCAGCTACATCCCACCACTAACTACGTGCCTTGTTCAGGATGCCATGTAATCGAGAGCATAGTACTAAGCGGGTTTACGGCATATTTTCCAATGGGGCTTTGTTTCTACCTTGACAAAGTCAGGATTATTCAAAGAGACGCAGTCCATTTTAAGAAGTAACAAATGACTGCAGCTAAATATCAACAGGTCAGAACGAAGGGACGCTATACATCAACTCATATTTGCGTCTAGTTAACCCTTCTTTCATTATGCCTTTAGAGAATGTGATATTAAAAAGAATGTCGATCTGCAATACTGGTAATGAGCGTGTAAAAATGCAATGAAAACGAAGCTATTTGAATCCTTATGAATCAATAAAAAGGTGCAAAAGGGCCTTCATCTTCCTTTGACTTACATCAAATAGTTATTCACATAAAGAGTACATCATAGTTCTTATGTAAACAGCCTTTGACGCGAATAAATATATTCCAAACGGTTATAAAGGAGACATACTGTGATAGAGTAGGCGGATATATTAAAACACCACTGAAACAGCCTAAATGAAATGGCAAAGTTAGAAGAAAAATAGAACATGAGATCATATTCGTTAGACTGGATTCATTGCGTTGAAAGGTTGGATGGGAAAGATTTCAGGAAGACCCATAGTGGGATGATTCATACTAAACTGAAATGTTAAAGATCAGGGTATGGGTAACGACTGTTGTACAAACCGATCCAAAAAATGCTTTCCATGGCTCACTATCATCACTCCCCTGACTATCATTCACAAGACGTGTCGTAGGGTTTCAGAGGGGAAGACCTGCAACACCCTAAATAATATATGTTTTTGCTTTTTTTTCAAGGAAAACAACGACAATGATCAAATTCTGGTGCCTTCAGCAAGTTTGAGACGTGGTATGGTTTCACATTCACAAAATATTTTTAAATCCATCTAGCAGTTCTTGAGATCGAGTCGGGAAAGCAGAAGGGCGGCGAAGGCTTGGCACGTGTTGTGAACCAGATGAAAGTAAGTGCTCGCTGAAATGTCTATCCGTCAAAACAAGTGTAGAACATTGCATGTGCAACTTATCTCAATCAGAAAACCACTCACCAGCATGACCTTAAATATTGTGCTTGTGTTGTCAGTGTCTAGTTACATGGATCCTGTGATCTGTAGTAAATAGGGGTATCTATATTTAAGATTTCATTTTACTAGAAATATAGTCATATTGCTTGTCTGTTTCATGAAGAGCGATGACATATATGATACATTGAAGAATTTCACATTAATTCTATGACTGACGTACAAATGGTAAACATTGGCGGTTAAATGTGCCTGAAATGGCATCACAGACTGGGCAACACTTAACCTCGCAGAACCATCGTTTATGTCCCATTGATCCCATTCAAGACTATACGTCTGGCACATTGTCCAAACAATGGACGGTACCATTAGACCAAATTCTGACAACAGCACCGGTCAATGTTAAACACATATAAACCACTGGTGCTGGATCAGTGACAGTTGTCCTGTGACCTTCTGGTCATTTGCTTGCTGTGTATAACCCATTGAAACAGGCTACCGTCACCGCGCGGTGGTGCAAGATAATTTCTACTCCTGATTGAAGCACCGCTATCCTTGGTCCAGCGTCTTCGCAGGCTGTGTTGAACACCCTCAGAAGAATACCAAGAGAATGCATGTCGATATTTAATCTCTCGCGCCATTTTGAAACAAAATTACTGGAACGACAAAAACGGTGGTCGATTTCGTTTGCACGCCAGCAGGCAAAAGAAGAACAGAGATCCCTCCAGCGGGCGACGAATAAGTCCTCCAAATTTTACAAGTAAATCTATAACCGTAGAGGATGTCATTGATTTTCCAAGTCTCAGACTCTTCAAAATCTGCCCTAGGGTTTCACAACACCGCTCCCATCAAAGAGCACACTGACGAAAACTGGACGGCATCTGTTGCAAGTGATAAAATGTTCCAGTTTCCATGTTGAGCACTTGGTGATTGCTTTTGCCATAAGCGTGTACCATGCTTAGATAAACGAGCGCCGTTTGCCTTCCCAGTCCGCTGGGATTCCTAGTGTGAATTTCAAAACTTGCCCTGAATAGGCCAGGACCAAAAATCAGTATTGGACCCCGTCATCAAATCTAGACTTTATTGCGAGGTGAATGCTAGTCAATAGAGTAATCAGTTTATTTTCGAAGTGTTAGTGCAAAAATGACATCCCTGTGAATTTCAGATTTGTCAGGGATAAGAAAAACACTTAAGAGCGTTTCCGTCTTCAGGTTTCCCTGTTCTGAAACCATTATCCATCTGGAAATCACCATGTCACAAGTTTGAAACCTTTTTAACACAGCCCCATACACCACTCACAAGCTGATAAGTTGCAGATTACATTTATTACTGTAATATCAACCATGCCGATTAACCAACGATGAATTAATATCGTGATACCATGTCGCACTACAAGAAGGCCATTTGTCATGGAAACGTCTGTTAAAAGGTTTTTAGCATCAACCATTCATCGTGTTTATAATTTGTTCATTATCCTTTGATTTCACAAACATATTAAACATCGTAGCTATATGTTTAGATCAATGCGTAAATATTCAGAGAGACATTAAACGTTGCACAATATTATATGACAAAAGGGGTTATTTCAACTTTCAACTTTAAGTTGAACTCTACTGTTTGTGTGTGTTTGTGTGGGTAGTCTTGTCGTCAATACATCATATGATCAACTTGTATAGGTACTATTCATAAACGACCGATTTTAGCAGAGATTTTTTAGCATATTTATTTGACATCATGGTCATTCTGTTGATCACTGGATTGTATGGTTCAGACTCGTTTAGCTACAGACCGCCGCCATATATCTGGGATATTGCTGAGTGTTGCTTAAAACTAAACTCTCTCACCAAAACATTGTTTTAAAGAGACATGCAGAGACGCAGGTCCACAGTTAAATGGATGTATTAGTTTCACTATGTAAATAGTGCTTTCAACCAACAAATAATGAGTGTTAAATATCCATGTGTTATGTGCAGTTTACTCAACTATTTAGACAAACGATGTTTGATAGTCCTCTGGTAGATGATGTTTACCTCACTCTACTATTAAGACAAACAATGATTGATATTCCACTGGTATATAGTGGTAACCCCAATCTACTATTAAGATAAACAGTATTTGATATTCATCAGGTAGATGGTGGGTACCCAGATCTACTATTAAGATAAACAGTATTTGATATTGCTCTGGTTGTTGGTGATTACCCCACTCTACTATTAGGATAAACATTATTTGATATTGCTCTGGTTGATGGTGATTACCCCACTCTACTATTAAGACAAAAGATATTTGATATTGCTCTGGTTGATGGTGATTACCCCACTCTACTATTAAGATACACGGTATTTGATATTGGTCTGGTTGATGGTGATTACCCCACTCTACTTTTAAGATACACAGTATTTGATATTTCTCTGGTTGGTGGTGATTACCTCACTCTACTTTTAAGATAAACAGTAGTTGATATTGCTCTGGTTGATGGTGATTACCTCACTCTACTATTAAGATACACGGTATTTGATATTGGTCTGGTTGATGGTGATTACCCCACTCTACTTTTAAGATAAGAAGTATTTGGTCTTGCTCTTGTTGACGGTGGTTACCCTACTCTACTATTAAGACAAACGGTATTTGATATTGCTCAGGTAGATGGTGATTACTCCACTCTACTATTAAGATAAACAGTGTTTGATATTGCTTTGGCTGATGGTGATTACCTCACTCTACAATTAAGATATACAGTATTTGATATTGCTCTGGTTGATGGTGATTACCTCACTCTACTATTAAGATAAACAATATTTGATATTGCTCTGGTTGGTGGTGATTACACCACTCTACTATTAAGATAAACAGTATTTGATATTGCTCTTGCTGATGGTTCGTACCCCACTCTACTATTAAGACAAACGGTATTTGATATTGCTCTGGTAGATGGTGATTACCCCACTCTACTATTGAGACAAACGGTATTTGATATTGCTCTGGTTGATGGTGATTACCCCACTCTACTATTAAGACATACAATGATTGATATTCCACTGGTAAATGATGATTATCTCACTCTACTATTAAGACAAACAGTGTTTGATATTACTCTGGATGATGGTGGTTACCCCCCTCTACTATTAAGACAAACAATGATTGATATTCTTCTGGTAGATGGTGGTTACCCCGCTCTACTATTAAGACAAACAGCATTTGATATTCCACTGGTATATAGTGGTAACCCCACTCTACTATTAAGATAAACAGTATTTGATATTGTTCCGGTTGATGGTGATTACCCCACTTTACTATTAAGATAAACTGTATTTGATATTGCTCTGGTTGATGGTGATTACCCCACTTTACTATTAAGATAAACGGTATTTGATATTGCTCTGGTTGATGGTGGTTACCCCACTCTACTATCAAGACAAGCGGTATTTGATATTCCACTCGTAGTTGGAGGTTACCCCACTCTACTATTGAGACAAACGGTATTTGATATTCCTCTGGTAGATGGTGGTTACCCCACTCTACTATTAAGATAAACAGTATTTGATATTCCTGTGGTAGATGGTGATTACCCCACTCTACTATTAAGACAAACAGTGTTTGATATTCCTCTGGTAGATGATGTTTATTCAGATGTATTATTGAGACAGACGGTTTTTGATATTCCTAAATGCCGTTCAAAGATTGTAAACAGTAAGTGTTTGATACAATTCCTTTCATTGATTCTGGTTACCTCCCTCAGATAAAATATTAAGATCAAAAGTAACTAGTGTTTGTTATTCCACTGGTAGATAAAAGTGTCACTACTATAGCGTTGTAATAAGACAAAAGGTAACTAGCGTCTAATATTCATCTGGAAAATACAGGTTATGACAAAATATCAAGTATCCTTTGTTAGATGTAGTCCATTCTTATATTTTTTTACCGCAATGTATGTTTTTACATCCAATGGTATTGCCGGATAATCGAGACTGATCATTCTCTGTAGTTGAAGTGTTGTATTCAGCATGAGAGACTGTTGTATTTCTCTCAGATATTCTGTATCCTACTGAAGCAAGGCTATACCATACAAGATCGGTCACCGAAATGTATACAATTTCTGCTTTGATATTTGCCGTTTCTCTGCACATAGTGAATTTACTTTCTTTTTCTCAGAATAAAAAATACAGATAATTTCATGGTTTTACAAAACTGACGCGTGCTTTACATAAGAGGCCCATTGTTTGAGAATCATTAGATAAATCCGAATCATATTTACCTTATTAACATTATTATTGAACCAGAGTTTGGAAATACAATTGCAAAACAGACCATGCGCCATATTTTTTGAGTGAGCTGTATTGCATTCCAATTTAATTGAATATGTGTATTTTATCAACAAATGGCCTTTATATTGAAATATAGAGTTAGGATATGGGAACATTGCGTATTATTTGATTGCAAATATATTCATTACCAACGATTTCCAACAACTATTAACATGGCGAGTCTGTCTGTAGGAGGAGAATCATGAGTATTGTACTACAAGTGCCGTACCGTAGGACTGGTGGCATCTGCGCCATGTGTTGTTAGTTCAGTTACTTCAGCCAAATTCTTTATTAAATCCCGAACCAACCGATCATGTAAATTAGAGTACGCAAGACGATAATTTACCTTAAGCCAATAACGCTTGGTTAGCCCTCTCGATCAGTAGCGAAGAGCCGAAGAACGCATTACTAATGATTACTCCAACTGCTGGTAATCAATAACACACACGTTTGCACGTGCTGCTACTTTTTCTTCTTTCAGTGCCGTACTTGAACAGTGCAATATTTGACTTGTCTTTTTTTCTGACCAGGGAAAAGGTGCTGAATGATTCTGGGCATAAAACACCGTGGAAATTTGAAGCTGAAAGTGAACCTGTTGAATTAGGCACTCGGTTCTTTTAGCCCACCCATATGATCCCCTGAGATGTATTGTGTCAGAAAGCAATATCATTTGACTGACGTATGTCAATTCTTGTTATATGGCATCATGTACTGTCGTTTTATTCAAAGAAACCGAGTCGGTGGATCAGTTGGAGTTCTAGACAAGAAATTCACAAGAATTCTATCAAAGGAATTGAAAAAGAAATAATCGAGGGCAGAGAATGCCACATAAGAATATATGGTTCTTCAAAGGGTTAATATGAAATGTCAGACGGTCCTAGGAGACATCCGATTGGCTAATCCTCGGTTAGACGATTCCTACCAGAATTTCCCTAAAGATATTCGCTGCTTAGTCTTGAAATCAAAGACCATAAAACCAGCGCCACAAGGCAGAGGTAAAATTGACCACGGCTGTGTCAAGTAGCACAAGATATTGTGGATGTTACTTCGTATGAGCGTGCGAGCACGGTGTTTTTATTATCATACACACCTTCTAAGAGAAGCCATTAACTGGCACACTTTGCCGAACCATTGTCTTCCTGTTGATATTTCGACATGATTAGCTCAAGATTCACTTTCACTTTAAGAGGAGCTCGTAAATGCACCTGAAGGCAGTTCAAGAAACAGACCTGAAATATTGTCTTGAAAAACAGTATTATTCATTTAAAAATGTTCGTGACATCTTGATCCGAACTCTGTGTCAGATAACTCGACAGAGGAAATACTCTTATTTGATTTGCAAAAAATCTCAGCAGTTTCCTGCTGCTAATGAACTTTAGATTGTAATGATGTAGGACACGGTAAACCTAATGAACTCAGCCACAGCCTACATTTCTTGATCACTTTAGGAACTAACCATCAATGTAGAATCTTTGTGTCAAGGACAAATTATATCCCTGTATTTGTAAAAAACAGAATTAGAAGTTTCATATAGAATTATATTTCAATATGATAGACATTCAAAAAGCGTTTAACAAACTGATAATGCTGAGGGATAGCGCTCTTTAACTGCACCGATTTGATTCCATCAAATTTTCAAAATTGGTATTTGTTCCCATTGAGGTCATTCGGAAGAATCTCTGCGTCTTGTTGCAACTCGGACAGCGTGAGCTTATTGGCAAATATATTTTAAAATAAATTTTCATATAAAAACAGCTAAACATTTTTTCAGATGGCCGCACATTTGAAGATCTTTCATTTTGGCACCCGGAAATAACACAAAGAGATAAGAGATCCCCGGTGGCAAAAACTCTTCCCGTGACTGCTGGGTCGGTCCCCACTCGCCATCTTTCATGGTGATGGAGAGTATAGATCTATACCAACTGACGGCAACGGCAGATCTGAAAAGTCCCCATGACACAAGCTTAGGCAAAAAGTTGGGTGGCCAGGTAAATCTAATTTCCTGCCGCTTGGAGTTGAGATCTTTCAAATCCTGAGGGATGCCAATTACCCATTTACATCAATCTCTCCCCGTTAACCGTCGCCAATGTTTGACGATAGCAGAAAATGGTTATTAAATCCTCCACTGTTTACAGCCTTAAACTGTCATGAGTTCGGGGCCCCCGATGGGCTTCGCTTCGGTACAGTGCCCATGTCTCCAGCTCTGATAGGCCCGCCTAACATTAAGATAAGGGACGGGACATCATAAAGTGTACGTGGACTTGTTTGGATTGCACTTGTGCACATAGTGTAAATGTAAACGTTAGCCGGCTATGTTCTAACGTTTCAAATCTCAATACACCTGAACAATAGAACAGGTTTAGAGCAATCAAGGCTTTAATGGAAGTAGAAGACTATGGGGTGGTACTTTTACATTTCTGGCTAGTTTTGGTAAACGGTACATGGGTTTTAGTCAGTGTGTGTATTCCCTTAACATATCTTTTGTTCCAGTAAAATTGTTTTCCAATGTATGAACAGGTATGGACTGGTTTCCGAGACCTTTCATTTAGAGAAATGCATTTTGGAAGATTTGTCAAGTTATCAATTAGCAAAAGAATTTCTGGCATAGAGAGTGTACAACGTCCATGAGGTATTATCACAACACCAATGTAGGTACCTGGTGTCTCCACAAAACACAAACATACACATGTACCTTATGCATCAACAAGACACATGCGTATAATATCACAGGTATCTAATGTACCATTACGACACGTACGTATACATGAACTGATGTATCAAAGCAACACATACATATAAATGTACCTTGTGCATCAAAATGTCTCCAAAATGTCGCATTCGGTTTTGGCCATACCTGTTTTCAGCAAAGCCATGGAGCCAAGACGAAGCCATTGTCGTCGTGATATATCATGAGTGTTTATGAGAACCCGATAGGTACGCAATACCTCCGGGCTGTCCACAGGCAAACACTGCTTAAACAGTGATCATACTCCAAACAAACATTCAAATTGTGCGGCATTCACTAACACGCACTTGTAAATTGTGAATATGTCGAGGTGACGTTTCTATGACAATGTATTGAAAGATACATTAGTTCATTCAGAATAACATCATGATTATTTAACTTTATATGAAACACAGTTACTTTCTGCCGCTAGTATACAACCTCCACAGCGCGGCTCACACAACGGGTTTTTACGTGCAGGTAGCCGCTGGAGCGTCCATAAATTCGATTGACGCGCTGAGCCTGTTGAGCGTAAACATTTTCTCCGGGATGCGTACTCTCTGACAAATGTTTTCTCTCCAAGGTAAATTAGACAGAGAAAAACCATTGCACTAATTGAACAGCATCTAGAAGTTTCCAACCCTGGCTCATTCGTACAGAAAAAGTCGTTCCTTGAAACCTGGACGACGAATGAAGATATCGCCATACCAAGTTGGGACAACAGCAATATATGATGTAAACCGATTGTCTTCCAAATACACAGGAGAGTAGATATAGAAACACGTTTCTTAAGTAACTGCTACAGTGTCTGTTACCAGTCTCTTTTTTTGAAGTCCCGACCACGCATGTGTGTCTACAAACAGGACTGACTGTCCGAAGCAATGTCCGAAAAAGCGTGACAAACTGAATTATGTGTGTGTAATGGATGCGTGGAAGAATGACTATGTGTCTCCCACTGTAAATTGGACCTGTTTTGACTAAAACTAAAACACAAGTGCAACCTGTGAAACATTGGCAAGACACCCCCTCGAATTAACATACATAAATATCATGCATTACGCTGCAACTGTTTCCCTGCAGCTAGCAAGTGGCTACCTCTCCTTATGGATTTGCAGCTGGCACACGGGTTACGTCTCCTTATGGATTTGCAACTGGCAAAACAGGTACTTCTCCTTATGGATATGCAGCTGGCACACTGGGTACCTCTCCTTATGGATTTGCAGCTGGCACACTGGGTACCTCTCCTTATGGATTTGCAGCTGACACACTGGGTTCCTCTCCTTATGGATTTGCAGCTCGCAAACGGGTACCTCTCCTTATATATTTGCAGCTTGCACACTGGGTACCTTTCCTTATATATTTGCAGCTGGCACACTTGGTACCTCTCCTTATGGATTTGCAGCTGACACACTGGGTACCTCTCCTTATATACTCGCAGCTGACACACTGGGTACCTCTCCTTATAGATTTGCAGCTGTCACACTGGGTACCTCACCTTATAGATTTGCAGCTGGCACACTGGGTACCTCACCTCATGTTTTTGTAGTTGGTACCCTTGGTATGTCTCCTGTATTTCCCGGTAACTCCTTCTCTGTGTATCTCCCGTGTATTTGCCTCCAGCTTGAACTAGGGGTCTATCACCTACATTTCCCTTTATTTTTTACGTTAGAGGTTTCACTTGTATTTATCTGCGTTTAGGAAGCCAAATTATCTCACATGTTATTACCTACAGCTTGAACCAGAGGTATCTCTTTGGCATGTACCTGTGTTGTGTAACAGGGAATCTTCCCCGTATATCCCCGTATTTTGTAACCCGAGTCTCTCCCCTGTATTTACCTACAGCTTGACCCCGGGGATTCTCAGATGGTTTTGCCAACAGCGTGAACAGGGGGAATCTAAACTGGATGCTTCATCATTGAGTAACCGTGAATCTCACCTATGCTTCCCACGTATTTTATAGCCCGAGGCTCTCATCTTTACCTACAGCCTGGCCCGGGGGGATCTCCCTTCTATGTACCTGCGTTGTGCCCCTGCAGCGTCACACCTGTACGTACCTGCAGCAGTACCCCGGGTTCCGCACCTGACGACCCGACGCTGGTACTGTGGGTGCCAAACCTACATTCAAGCGATTTATTTGCTCAATAATGTATCCCATTATTCAGGAAATTTGTCTTGAGAAACCGGATGTTTCTATTAGGGAACTAATTTGCTAAAACATGACAAACTTGTTTCACAATCGCGACAATTACACTAGCCAGACGGATGAGTCGTAATCCAAATAATCTGGCCGCTCGCCATTTGGATTCAGGGATTTGCGTGTTCACAGTTGACGTGTCTCTGCGCAATGCTCTCTATTCGCTGTGGGATATATTTGTGAAGTGGAATATTCTGTTCCACATGTCATAATTATTGTGGACATATTTCATGACATATTTTCAAAAAGAAAATTCGAATATGCGTAATAAGGTTATCTCTTTCAACAGAAAGACAGGCAGTGAGTCATTTGAGTTTATTGATGTTTAGAATAGCTATAGCTATAGAATAGCTGTTCAGTTATATCATGGCCAGCCAAATACTGACGAAAACATACATAAAACTGCTCTTTGATAATCGAAAAGATCATGTTATTTTCGATAAATTCGCAATGTATGTTTGTCAGAAACATATCTGTTTACAGAGAGAACTGTTCAAGTCGTATATCTAAACTGTGGATTATGGATTAACCCTGGTGTGTAATCAGGGTAATCAATTTGTAACCAAATAATGAATAGGACTGGGATCGTATTCAGATGGTACATGGCTCGACAGTCTTAATTTGATTAAATCGATCAAATGCCATGTATTAAATACCTCTTCAAACATCTGCTTACTCAAATTGTAATGTTTGTATTAATCAAAGTCAAGTCAAAGATGTTTATTGTACAAAAGGCCTCCGGCCCATATACATTGGAGTTATACATATACATTATACATATGGTGCAATAAGTAGTAATTAGTAATCTAACGAGTAGTAAAAAGACATACCCCAACTAGACAGAGACAACGGCTCAGTTTCACACACTAATTATGACGTCTAGACGCCAATTGAAAAGCGCCCCAGTGGATCATGGAGCCTCTTTTAGTATTGAGTAGTCGAAAGAAAGCGTCCACAATCGTAACAGTTCAGCATCCATACTATTGTCACATTTTAAAATATGTTTTTCTCGAAATGTGCATTAAATGTTCATTTCCAAGAAGCCATGGAACTATATATACGTCAGTGTGTTATATTTCTGTTGGATGTCGTTAAAAACATCGAATTTATGCATTTCTTGCAATTGCTGACTGGGAGTAATACAGTGCTACGACGTAATGCAAAGATATAACAGTACGGTGATGTGAAGTTTCAGAACGTTGCTGGGTTACACGCAGTCTCTTTTATCGTAAGCAATGCAACACCTGTAATAAAATGGGAGTTACTTGTCTCATTCATTGAATACAGGTATTTCAGTTGTACGTTTTACGACTTAACCGTTACAGTACTATCCTGGACTGCATCAGTTCATAGAGGTGGCATATTGATTAAACATATTTCACTGAAAGACTTCCAGATAGAGTTGAGCTTGGAACACCAAATAAAACAATCCACAACCTGCCTGAAGTAGTCTATTTCATCTTAAAACCTATGTTATCTGTCCTGACAATGAGTAGCTATTTCCAAAGCTTGTTTCAGCAACTAAGATAAATTGACCAGTTGAATGGCCATGTCCACGGTAATCGTTCATGACACAACACAGTGCACCATCTTGTGATGTCACAACACAGTAATAATCTACTAACATTATTTCGAGTAAATACCTAAAGTTTAGACATCGTACTCATTTTGAGAATCTTTAATAGGTTTCTGAAAGCAATAGCTCTGGTACACCGGTTTCGCCCAAGGCTATTCCGCGATTACAAGGAATCTTAGGACCAAAGAACACACATATTTGGCTATATAGTTCCATAAAGTTACTTCTGACTTTCTTTCCTTTTTTCCTTTCATATTTTGACAAAATCGTAAGATCAGGTTTTGACATTTTGTTCGAGTATTTTGTCTTGGCAATATCAGTTTCTCAGTTTGTTAAATGTCGAGCCATGAATGTTATGCCTTGTAAGTTACCAAAGAACATGGGGATGAGTATATAACGAAACTATTGATTATTTTAGAAATGATGTTTTTACGTATATGTATAATACGTAGCTATAATGATGACAATGTTTGTCTTGAAAAATATTATTTTTACTATTCATTATATATCGATTCTGATATGATATGATGTTATGTTAATTACGCCGCTCTCAGCAATATTCCAGCTGTATGACAGCGACCGGTAAATCTACTGATAGATATTTTGAACAACGGTCGGCGCAGACTGACCATCCGATCCGTTTGGTTGCCTTTAAAGCCATCTTTGGTTGCTTGGGATGAATTCTAACACAGAATCCATAAGGGACTATTGTATATACATTTAGGACTTAAAAGGGATGATCACCTGTGCCCGCTTTGTGTCATACCTAATATAGAAAATGAATATCACTTTTGCCTGGAATGCCCTTTTTATGGGAAATTAAGAAATGATATCCTCCCTATATCATCTGAAGTGAAATTAGCTCAGTTGTTTACATCAAAGAATACTTATATTATAAA
>VKKT01001067.1:158218-177030 GCA_008038995.1 Haliotis laevigata
AAATCAAAAGTGCAATATTTTGTACTTGGGTTTACTATCCTCGAAACGAAGCACCCAGGATACCGACCCCAGTCAGAGCTTGTGGGAGTGCACTTAAGGGAAACGAAGTTTTTCATTGGCTGGTTMATTTGTCGATACGCTCAGGGCTCTTTGTGTGTGTATAGAAATGTTGGGTTTTGGAAATACATGCTCATTTTTTGTGTATAACATATTGCAGTCAACAGACATCATAACATATCATGTGTTCAAGTGTCACACCTGCCTGTCTGTATAATTACATAATGTGACAGAGACAGTATTCAGGTGCACGAGCCATAAATCAATGTGTTTTGTTCATGGTGTGTAGCCTGATTGGTGTTAAGTTCAAATTATTGTGGTCAAATGATTGAAGGTTAGCAGACAGACAGGCAGACACATAGGTGTCAATAAAACAGGCATTCAGTTTTGTCTGTGACAGAGGCATATCTATATCACAGTTAGAAATTCTGACAATGCTAAATAATGACGTTGCTTTTAAGTATCGAACTGAGAAAGTGACTGGGTAAGAAGATCGTGTGGTGAAATAGTCAAATGAAATTATATAAACAGTTAAATCGGTAATCTACTGTCATAACATATAAAAAGCTCGCGCCTGTGAAATATAAACAAAACATTAGAAAAATAGGTCACATCAAAGCCTCCTCCGAGTACTCACCGCTAGCAAAGGTTTTCCGTCTTGAAATGTCGAACGCCTCACTAGTTGACACACATAGGTGAGTAGATCTGGATCCTTAACAAGGTTCTTTTATGTAACGAGTAGATTATTTACTATTTGTTGTTTTTGTACACAAGCAAGATTACACTACTTCGGCTCACGACCTTATAATCCGAGCATTCCGTTTCAAGTTGCGCGAACCTATCCACTGCGCATGCGCTACGAGCGCAGCGCAGCAGAGCTGTTGAAACTACTTTTCACCCCAGCTGGGGTGATTTTAGTGAATTGTTTGAACTCCAATTTCGCCTGTTTTTTTTCATCTCGTTTTTTTCAACTTTATAAGTTCAACTTGCATTTTTGATAATTTGTTACTGTTAGTCCATACCGAAAGGTATCAGAATCTGCAAAGTTGTGTTTTGCGTTGCATGTAAGCTTTAATATCTGTAGTTTATACATGCAGTTGTGACATGTAAATATACTAAAACATGTCTTTGCTAAAGAAAATTTCTAAAAATGTCAGAACATGTCTGGTGAAGTTTCTTCACTATTAGCCAATGTATTTTCCTCTTGTTCTCTAGTAGAGAAAAGTGAACAAACATAAACACAGCGTGGGCGTTTTGAGATCAAGTATTGCCTTGTAGCAAATACTAGTATAACAAGGCATGAAACCGCGTCACCAACGACGGACACAGGACCACCACCCACACCAACAGCTTTAAAGGATGGCATTATAAGATGGCCAACTCGCTGGCGGTGAGCCATTCCAATTTTCATGGCTTCACGTCCATGATTAAAAGGGAGGAGTCAATCTGCAAAGAAAAGAAGGATCGACATGATGGGGACAAGCATGAACCTATAGGAGGCGATGTATCAGTCAATCAAAAGTCGTTGAAGAACTGCATTTGTTTGTTTGTCGTTTAACGTCTAAATAGTCGAGTCTGGACCAGGCAATCCAGTAATCAACATTTTGAGCATTGAACCAGAAAAACATCAACGTGCTACGTGAACGCTGTACAAATATCATACATGTATACAACACTATGCTTTGGAAATATATTAAGACCTAGCTAGTTTTCTGCTGTTTAAAAGATGAAAAAATTCTTAATTATAAAAAAACATCGTTTTTGATGGACGTCATCCAAATGTCATCCGAGTGTTTTGAAACACGCATTGAAACACGCATCCAAGGGGTATCAGTTACATAAACTCCGGCGTACGTGTCATGTAACCAGTGGAAGGTTCACGAACTATTTCATAAGATTATCTCGTATCAATATCGGAGTTTATTTATTTGTCGAGAAAGATATTCTATTAGTTTCTATAAGACAAACTGAAAACTATCTGATGTATTAGGTATAAGTAATGGATCACTGACAAATTTTATTCCATATGCTTCGACTTCAGAATGGTCCAGGTGCGTCTGGGAAGTTTATGGTCACTTTCACTATGAAAAACATAAACAAATAATCCCCATTGGCCCGAATGCATTGTATGAGCATTATATTATATTGTATAATTCAGTTGGATAGCCTAGTGGTTAAAGCGTTCGCTCGTCACACCGAAGGCCCAGGTTCAATTCCCCACATGTGTGAAGCCAATTTCTGGTGACCCCTCCATGATATTGCTGGAATATTGCTACAAGTGGCGTAAAACCCAACTCACTCACTCACTCAGAATGGTCCTGGTTTTGCTTGGTTGTCGTTTATAATTTGACCGTAGACGATATGTCGATGACAGATATACACATCATGATTGACACAAGTAACACGAGCGAACGCATTAACAGTATGAACATGAAGTAGCGTTTTTACCACCCCACAAATGAAAAGGTGAGTGAGTATGTATGGTTGATGTGGCTTTGGACAAAATTTCAGTATTATTACACTTCACCGCCGAATGTTGGCGGAAGGCTCGAAGTTATGCAAGTCTGTGCCGCACGGAAAAAAACGAAATCAAAGGTATGCAACTGAGAACAATAAAACAATGAAACTAATGCCGGAACAGGGATCCTTAGTTTCTAGAAAGCTTAAAAGATACGACTGTACAACAAACTCTAGAGAATAGTCAGTCTGGAATATGTGACGAAACCAATTTCACAAAACTTGACATAAATGGATCAGTTGAAATCGGTGATAACAACGGGTAAAAGGTAAAACAGGTAAGGACTGAGAGAACGCGAACCAGGATCAACATACGGGATTAAACTGGTGCGTGGCAGTAATACTCACTAGCTATTTCGGCTGTTGCCTATAAATAATATGGGTCATTTTGCACATATACAGTACTGGTCATGTCCATACTGACCACCCGGGCCGAAATGCATATCAGCCATATCAGCCCAAGGGCCGAAAATCCATATCAGCCGTGTTGCCCGGCTACTAAACTGGTACGCGGAATGAATACACGCAAACGCTCGAATCTTCAATAGACGGAGCCTGGTATATTTGAGACTTACGTCCCTTGATGTGGTATATGATGAAAAAGCGAAGGAGCTGAGCGCTGATATTGTTTTCTCGGGCTGATATGACTAGAGAAAGGAAAACTGTCATGGAATGACCTCTTCGTATCGGTCGGTCGTGAATTTTTACATTCCATATCACGAATATTACAATAATACGTGCAGATACGTATATGTCATTTATGTTCTGATTACAATAAGATACAAAATATCAACATTGGCAACATATTGTAAACCAGGTCAGTATCACCATGCCATCTAGGACATCTGATAATATCTGTGTATCAAAATAAAGAGAAAAGTATTTGTCATTTGTAGCCAAAAATGTATCGCAAGTTATGTGGATTTTACGCGTCGTACCCCTTTAATGTACGACATTATACAACAGTGCAAATGGAGAGAGAAATGACAATTCCCGAAATAAAACTGATTGTTCCTCCAATTTTTCAAATGATATAGGTCAAGATTATTAGAAATACGAACTCATTACCGGAGGTACGTCTGTATGTATTAGCTTTGATTATTTTCTCAGAGCGCGTTTCGTTTTAATGAGGCAGATTTAGCAACTGTAATGTATCCTTTTCAATCAAGCTAGTGTTTAGGAGAGCCCCTCGGGACTAGCCCAGGGGAAATATAAAGAGCTAATGTCTCAGAACGACTTCAACAAATATACAAAAGGTCAAAATGATCAACATCGACTACTGTTGAAACATCGCTCATAGTAAAGTCGAAACATACGTAAACATGTTTATAATGAAGCTTAATGTAACATGCAACTACACATTACATAAGCGGATCCAGAAAGGATCCCTCCTCACTCCCTTTGAAAATGACTATAGTCCACATAGAAGTTAATGGTTTGCATTGGCGGAGCGAAGAGGGGGTTCAGGGTTTTTTGAGAATTCCTGGATCCGCCTATGCATCGGCTTTGATTCTGGAGAAAATAAAGACACCGGTGCAAAACAATACCCAGCCATGACTATGCTCAGAAACAAATTCCTTCTTTGTGGAGGGAAAAATAACTGTGACTTGATCACTGGCAATCAGTGATGATACCAGGTGTCCGTGTAAAGGTAAGTATGTCCTGCCACAACGGTACCACCCACCGTTCACACATTTCATCAAACTTGAAGAGAGTGTTGTTATACAGCTGTTGCAGATGACGGAGTCTCGGCCAGGCAGTTGTTGTTAGCGTGAGCCACGATCCGTGACATCGGTGACGACTCTGTGATGTTCTGTAATTTAAAAATAAATAAATAAATAAAATAAATTAATAATATATAAAAATAAAATAATATAAATAATATAATTTTAAAGACAATAAATAAAAACAAGGAAACTAAATAAAAAATCTAAATAATATAAAATAAAACCAATCCATATATACTCGTGACGGTTAATATTGATGCAGGAATATCGATGATTTGATAAGCATTTACCCACCTTAAGTTGAAAGAAACCAGTACAAACCTCGTCTGTTCTATGTTTACATATCCGCCTAACAATAATAGTGACAAAGTGAAAAAAATTGAAACAAGAAACTTTAGACAAGACCCTATGACAAGAGGGAAGATTTTAATATTCCAATGGTGTATTGTCGAGCTTCAGCACTTTGACTTGATTTTGTTGATGACACGTGACACAAGGTGTTACCTTTTGGTACCTAGTATCATGCCTAATACATTGATGTCCCGACTCCTTAGTATGGTGATCTACCTTCAGTTGTTGGCGATCTATAGCCTGTTTTTACATTGTATTATCCAAATAGTGATATCAGTTTTACACACTAGTTTTAGTTGTAATTGTGATATTCTAGTTGTTTTACTGTCCTTCGTCGACAGGTTTTTATAATATACACATATTCCATTTCAATGTCAAATATGTTCTCGTCACGAAATGGCTGAAATATTGCCGATGTGACGTTAAATATTAACTCACTCACTCAATAAATTGATGTTAATAAAACATCCTCATAACATTGTGACGGGCGGTGGGGTAGTCCAGTGGTTAAAGCGTTGAAGACCCAGGTTTGATTCCCCACATTGGTACAATGTGTGAAGCCCATTTTAGGTGTGCCTTGCCGTAATATTGCTGGAATATTGCTAAAAGCGCATAAGAGTCACTCACTCATTCACTCACGCATAACATAGTCGGAATCGTAAAATGAAGTATGTCTTTAATAGCGATTACTTGTGATAATGGAAAGTATGTTAACGCTTTTTTAACACATTTGACTGGTAAACACAGTCCAGCTCCGAGGGCAATGTTCTCGCGCAAGAGACCATAACTACACTTTAAAAGTCATTGTTGATAACCACACATTACCTATTAAAACCCAAATAAGTCACAAAAAACGTTTCAAAAGAAATGTATCTGACAAGAGTTATCCGTCAACGTGAGAACGAATTGTGAAAGCGATCAAGAAAAAGATTTCCGCACGACTCAATGGAGTTTGTGTGCCTTGCCGAACCGTTGGTTAACATCTCACCCTTTGAAAACGTTGTTTCATGTATGTTCTTTTAAAACGACCAAAGACCTTTTTAATGACGTGTTCAGACATAACTGAGTATATGACAGAAGAGACAGAAGATTTAGAAGTCGGCTTTCCAGGAGGAAGAAACTATTATAGGTATTTTTGACTGTGTTTAAACATTGACGTATGCGTCGTATATGTCTTCGTGAATAAGTAAATGAAAAAAGCAGAAGGATAACATCGAACTAAGAAATACGTTACTCGCGTCTACACCGTCACGGGAAGAAGCCCAACGTATTTGTTGACCTATTTGCTGTGGTCATATTCCAGCTATATGACTGTGGTCTGTACATAATCCAGACAATGGATTACAGTCGGACCTTGGTACCACACAGTCTATATATATATATAGTCAGGGTACGATAGTACTATCAACCGAGTCACCGAGCCATTAAGTCGCCACCAGCCAAATGTAAAGGTTTCCACGGATCTGTTCCAACCCCGATTCCCCACGGGAATCAACGTGGCGTCAGTCCTGGAGTTTCGGGGTATTGTTGGTCCTGGAAGGGTTCTGTCAAACCAAGGACCATGATTACTGGACGTCTGGGATCAAGACAAAGATTGTATATGCGAGGACAACTACGGTTTCTCCGTCAAAACGAGGCACCGTATCTGGTGTCAATATAACTTTACCTGAAACAGCGAACGAAATGTGAGTGAGAATGGTTTTAATGGAAATGTCAAGAATCGACATACGACATTGCACAAAATACGAAACGAATTCTTTGTTCTGTGTAACTAGTAAACGCCAAAAACCAATGGTCTGACTAGCATGTTTCATGAAACTGATTACACTGTCAGCTGCAAACAAAATCATCTGATAAATCTGTTCGAATCCAGAACATAATGATCACAATTACTACACTCCTTACATGTAAACAATATTGTCATGTATGACATTCAAGTGAGTGACTGAGCGAGCGGTGAGTGAGTGAGGTAGCCCAGATTTCGAATCCACGACCATAGACTTCTAGACGACCAAATTGACGACTGGCAGAGTCACGTGCTCCTTTATTACTGTGATTGATGAGACAGTAAAGACAAGTGAGTGAGTGAGTTTAGTTCAGTTTATCACTCAGCAATATTCCAGGTATATGGCGGCGGTCTGTAAATAATCGAGTCTGGACAAGCCAATTCAGTGATCAACAGCATGAGCATCGATCTACGCACTTGGGATACGATGACATATGTCAAACAGGTCAACGAACCTGACCACCCGATTTCCGTTAGTCGCCTCTTACGACAAGCACGGGTTACTGAAGATCAATTCTAACCCGGATCTTCACGGGTCGAAAGAAAACTAAGAATTGATAAACAAATGAAATAAGCTGGCCATTGAATCAGTAATGCAGTACTATTACATGAATGGACACCCTGCCCTTACACCCTAATAGAGGAGTTGAATTGTAATAATGCTTACATTCTCTTAACAAATGGAAGTTAACACATTCTAAAAATGCAAGCGTAAGCGACTTCTAAATGTTATGAACTTAAAACAAATAGCAAAAAGTAACCGACATCTATCGTCTTACAGTACACACATAAAATCTAAATCGGTTCAATAACCTCGGGAAATCTATATGTATGGTATGATGGTATACAATTTCGACAAGTCGAAAATCGTCAGCGATAAAAGATGTATCAAGTAGTTTCTGTGAATAGAGATAAGTAAGACAACAGAGACAAAACCATTTACACGATCGTGGGAAATCACAGCTGAAGTTACTTGTACGATACTGACCTGTAAGGTAGTATGGTCGGGGTTACAGCATTTACAACCTTAGTACAAAGGTTATTGTAGACATTCAAAAACGTGAATTTCCTGTGCAATTTTCAATTTTGACTTCGTTTGTTTTCCTGTTGGTTTAGAAGAAAATGTGACATAGCTTTGCATGTGTTTGTGATAGGTGCCTGGGGGTCAGGATACGCTCATTTTTTCATCACAAATGGTAAACGGTAACACATGCTGTTGGCAGTAGCGTTAAACTGAGTTTCTATGTTTAAGGAAATGGCTTGGTGGCTTTCATTTTGGTGAGTGCTTGGTCATCGGTAATTTCCAATCACTAAGGTTATACTCTCCATCACTAGTTTACCCTTTACGTCCGGTAGAATCTATTTCGACCCATAATCAAATCGTGATTATCATATTTACTGTTTATGATTATGTAAATGTTGTTTTTTATTTCACACAATGTCAATACGTTGTTCGAATTTCAACAAAGGTTTGTATGTGTGGAATGTCATCCAATAACGTAGACTATCGTATTTGTGTTTGAAGATGTCTTGTTTATGAGTACATTTGAGTGGCACTGATGTTACTTGTCTTTGATACAGTTATACCGTTACACTTTGAAGTCAGTGAGTTTGGTTTTAGGCCGCTTTTAGCAATATTGCAGCAATATGACGACGAGGGACAACAGAATTTACCCTTTGTAAAGCGGTTATTGGAGAAAGGAGTTTATGAGAAAACATTATTCACGCTGACCGAGTTTATGCATAATCTTTTATGGTTTCACTTACACCAATGCCCTAATAAATGTAAAATGCATTATTCTTCCTATTTAATGACGTCATCCTTTGTGAATAACGTCATAGACTTTAAGATTGTGACATAGTCAAAACACTAGTCGCTGATGTCTCTTTGTTTGACCAGAAATCTATAACCATGTCCAGTTTGGTACTTATAGATTGAGGTGACATTTTGAATAATATATTTTAGCAACTAGGACGTCCGTTGTATACACTCACCAAGGATTCCGACTTGTAACTTAAAACGGATCTCTGATTCCAGATATTCACTAACACATCTAGCGATCTCATCCGTATCCCGACAACACATCACGCCCCCTCGTTGTACGGACACTTAAGTTACAATGCGCCAAAGATGTCTAACTGATAACTAATGATACCCTCATGACAGATGCAGGTTTGATGAAACAGAATTTGCTCTCATACCGACCATTATTCTATTCACATTTCAAGTGCTTGATACAGCTTCCAATAAAAATAACAGTACATACACTCTTTGCAATATAATACAATATTTAAGTAAGTAGTAAACCAATCCTATCATATACAGTTACAAATTTAATTTAGCGGTCTGGTCTCGACATGCTATAAATGTACAGGAATGGCCCTTTCACTGTACATGTTTATGAATGAGGCGACGAGGGTAAAGGATCGATAAAACTGTCTGGCCACTGAAAATCCGGAGAAGGAATGCGAATTAGGCATAGGTGAATTTTATTGTTTAAAATAAATTATCTAAAGTAATCCTCTGTAATTACTTAAACCGTCCATGGTCTTTCCTGCAGTGAAATGCTTACATATAATACATAATTCACACAGCAATTGTTCAAGTAGCCTTCCACACGCCACCATGACCTTTGTTCAATTTCCAGTAGACGGTTCTATTAAATTTCCCTTTTTCCTGTCTTCAAATGATAATTAGTCGAGCACATGGATGGATCGTGAGCATTTGATAATGCGTTATTGCGCAAGTGCGTGATTTGTAGTAATAAAGGCAACCTTTATCGAGGAGCAGACAAATCTCCATGACTGCTAAACATTTAATGCGTAAAACAATAAAACTTCATTGACTATTTTCTACATTTCTGTCAACCAAAATCTGAATACTGATCAAAATATGCCACTGTTTACAAATTAGTTCACGGTTAGATAAAGAGCAATGATATTTGTAGGAAACTATGGGAATATGTCCAACTAATGAAATAGCCGTGGAAACGTAATGTGAAATGCTCATTAAATAAGAAAGAACTAACTTCTAAGACTGAAACCAGAGAGTTATCTTTCCTTCACATTAATGGCATTCAACAAATGGTATTCCTTGTTTAAACTCACCCGTTAGTGTAATACCACATCTAAACCACAAAAATCAATTTTTGTTGTAACAGAAGAAAGATTTATGGAGCTAAGACATTGTCAAGCGGTCTTAAAAGAACCATTCGACAATGGAAACACCATTGCGATAAGCTTAATTGGCCGCTGGATTCTCTATCGACACAAAATTACTAGGGAGTCGAGCGATGTTGATTTGTCTGTGTGAGGATCTTGTAGCGGTGGACTTCTTTCCGTTCCTCTCCGCACCTGACTGTGTAGCTTCGCGGTGCAACTCTCCTCTCACACTCAGTAGAGCCAATAAGCAAATTGAAAGTAGCTGTGAAATTGACATGCGCTCATTGGGTGTTTATTTCCGGTACTGGACACGCAAAGAGAAATATACCCTCCCTGGACATTGCATCGACTCGCTTCCAGGACACGTGGTTTCTCCACGGAAGCTGACAAGGGCTATTCTACCGCCACAGACCGAGAAAGTATAACTCATGTATATAGAAACAGGGAGGGTACGGGGAAAGACACTTCGGAGTGCCTGTGTGTTTTGCGGAGATGTCTATTCTACTCAGGAGGCGGGTCAAGTGTAGTCACTGACGCTGCTCTGACTAAGACACGCTGTTCACATAACTCATCGCGGGATTAGCGTTGATGAACCTGATTAGGGATAATCTGTATATAATGACCAACCCATGCAGGATGGATTTGGAATGTCTTGCACTTACGCTCTTCCTTATTTGGTTTACTTCGTCAGGTGAGTGACAATATTTGTGTTTGATAACGGTTTACTTAAACATGTCTCACAAACGTTTGAATGACCAAATGTCATTAGCTTGCATAATTGACAGATACAAACTATTAAATGTCGGAAACTTTACATAAAATTGTATCATATTTGATATAAAACTTCTTTATTTAAATGATAAAGCCATGCGTAAATTCGTTACAGTGACGATGTTTGCATGTAAATATTCCTGGATCCAATTATTCCCACTCAATGTGCGCTTAACGAAATTCCCGACGCGAGAATGTCGAACTGTCCAAGACCAATAATCCGGGGAAATATCTCAGTCATGTCAAGGAAAACGAGCAGGCATTAAATGGCCTTAGGGTTTAATGTTTGAGGATTTGTGATTCGAGTAAAGATGAATTAAGTCCCGTTTACCGCTCTGAGTCCTAAGCCGTCACTATTGAACGGGTTATGATGAGGGAATAACCGCTTGGTGTATTTACACTTCACATTTGAGACATTTCCAAGTGTGACGTGTCGTGTTATCTCGTTAGTCATGCCGTGACAGTTGAAGGACGTCCACAAAGCAAGTATTGATGTTAAGAAAATATAAATTAAAAAGCATTTAAATGTAAAACGTCTTTGATTTTCCTATCATTCAAAATGCATATATGAAACTGAACTTTCCCTACGTTGTCGTTTCTTTCATCTGATAGTTTACGTTGAAAATGACTCCTTATCGCCAGACAAATAGGGTGTCCATTTCAAAGGAGCAATATTAGACGTGGCCAGGGGAAGTAGGCATGGCAGCAATTTTTATGATCTTCTCATCAAAATGTCACCGCCTGTAATTGTACCAGAATGTGTTCGTCCTTGTAAGCAAAGAGGTAACATGCTCTCATCGTATCGACTGAGTGTACTTCAAGGTATACTTACTTTGTGTGGAGATCCTTCTCTGGAATATGATACCGCAATAACAACACTTTAGCGTTATGGTCAATGTTCATTCCATTGTGGCCTATAGTATGCCAGCATAGTATCACATTGTAGATATGCGACAGTCAAAAAGGAATGCTCCCTTAATTTCATATGACCTCAACTTGGAAATGTCCATAGGCATTTATCTCACTGTAATACATGTCTAGGAACACCGATGCCTGATGTTCTAACGACTAAGGAACGCTGAATTTTCTCTTGATGAACTGAGGTATTGGTCACATGAAGGCATTTGAAGCAACTGAAAGTGTACCCATTTAATTGTGACGATCAGTTAAAAACACTTTACTGGATCATCAGTTTGAATAGAATATGTAAAAACAAAGCAAATGTATCACACATAACCTGCTCAATTGCTGTGTTTAGTATTGCAGTGGTTATCTTTTACTGTTATTCATAATAATATTCATCATTTATATCACGGATAAAAAAGGCATCATCCATATACCAGCAGTCAAAAGGAACAACATATCAAATAACGTACTTCATATACTACTACCATGTTTCAGTCTGAACCATAACATACTTGGTCGCGTACTTAAACCACCATTTTTAAGATGTTATGTAATTATGAAATTATTTATATACAGATCCACGATTGTCCTCTTTGCTTGCGGGGAATACGTTCAAAATTTCATTCCGGTTTATGCAATATTCTCTCCCAATTCTGTGTGAGGCACATGCTTGACACTCCTTTTAGCTGGAGTTGCCTCCCTTAGTCGTGCCAGGAACCTTTGACATTGGCTCGAATCCCGGTTCCCCGATCTTGTCTTTGGCTCGTTTGCTTCATCAAACTTGTTTATACATTTCGACATTCAAAGGCACTATTGAGTTGCTACGTAAAATATTATCAGGCAGATATATTGGCCTGACGTGTTACATTCAATGTGAAAAGGTAGTATAAACTAAGGTACCATGTCGTTTCCTTCAAGATATCCAAACGCCACACTTCAGCCACACCGTGTCAAAGTGACAGACTCAGAATCAAAACACTAAGAAAATAAGAAGCCATTTTCTCACGGATCAGACTTCAAGTAGTGTGATTGGGTTTAAGATGGCGATATCTCGCATTATCACGTTCCGGATCACGTGATCGATATCATCATCGCCAACCATCCAAAATTCCCCTCATCACTGCCTAAATCGAAAGTTCTCTCTCCAGTTTTGAATCATAAGTCAGTAAAATTATCCCATCAAAGAGATTTGTTATCATGGGGATGGTGGATGTCCGAACCATCCAGGTAGCTAGCAACTTGAGGCGACTTTTGAAGTGCGCGCCATGATTGATTGAAGTGGCTAGGGTAAGGGTTGAAGGAGGCTTGCCGTAAGAGCATTATACTCCTGGAGGGAGCTTTGGAGTCCGCCTCAATTGCTTTCAAAAATATCCCTCTTCTTAGGGTCTGTAGTATGTGTCCGTGCAACTGAATGAATCGTCAGCTAGCAAGCAAGAAGTTAGTAGTCCACGATTCCTTCATCCCAATATCGTCTATTGTAGATTCAGTGGTCGTCAGATTACGTAAGTTACTATCAGGGATATTGCCAAATCCTTTTTTTCGACATCGGCCTTTATTCATGGAAGCGCGTGAATCTGGTGCAGTTTCAAATTTCTTTGAGATTTGATATTTTGTTTCGAATTGAAAAGCAACGATGCGTGTCGTATAAGTTTATTAAAGAAGAAATCAACCAAAGCATAATGAAATGTGGCAAAAATGAAAGCGTGGCTCCTTCTTCAGACGATGTCAATATTGGATTAAGTATCGCGGGTCGTTGATGCGTGAATTTGGTTTGTTCACAGTTTGTCCCTCCGGAATCTTCAATAAATTTTCAAAGCTGAAGATTTGTTATTTGTAGCCTGGCCTGTGTTTTAATCACAAGGTGGTAGATTCACTGGAAGTGAAACAGGAAATTGACAAAGGCTCTTCTATTTCCGATTAAGCCCCAATAACGAGACTGAGGGACAGCTTCAGTACAATTATTCTTGCAAGGGCGGTATAACGGGTAAGGAGAATTCAAGAACACTCAAATATCCCTGGAATCAAGAGGGTATAACGGGGTAGGTGCCTCAGTTTCAGCATTGTTATCTTTCCGCCTCTGAAAGATGTGCTATTCTTGTTGCGATCGACATTATTTTAGATATTGGAATATTTACCGTGTAAGTTGTCGTTTTCACAAATGACTCATCGGTAGATCTGTTTTCTCGATCACAACAAAACCTTTCTAAATTATAGAGGTGGCATTATTTAATGTTTCTTCTCTGTTCTATGGGGCCTGGGTGGACTGCTGCGCAGATCGGTATCCTTAACGGCGTGCCAGAAACGATGATGGTTGGTTCGAGTACCTCTCTGTTCTAACAATGTATTTAGGTTTGTCAGCAAGTTGGTAAGTTCTCTGCCCTTCCATCCATACCAAGCTGACAAGACGTGATATAAATGGAACTCTGTTCAAAGCAGCATTAAACGTGAGAGTGGCTTCTTTCACTTGTCCTCTCTCCCTCGCTGTCAGTCATGATGTCCTTCGACTTGGCATCCATGCTGGGCGTAGCACGAAGTGCAGTCAAAGTTTCCCGGGGGGATATTTTGCCACAATTTCTACTCCTTGACACTTGTTATTTTTTAAGTGAGTGAAGGTTTGTACCAGAAAGTAAATAAGTGTTCTGATCGAAGCCAGCGTAACTAGAAATCGGTCAGTCCGCATAAATGATGAATAAAACAGTAGGGACTCTTCGCATATCTCCATGGAAATAATGGCTTCTTGCTGATCTTGATTATTGCTGTTCAACAATATACATCGACAAGGTATTAAGTAACATACACAAGCACGCATGCACCCGTACACACGCGAACCCACAAACGTAAATAAGTAAACATTGTACTTGTATCACACTGAGATTACAAACCATTTGCGAATGAAAGTAAAGGTATAGAAGTAAAGACGAAGGACATTTAACATGAACTTTCCTAAAACTGATGGTATAGACGAGTCCTGGTTGGTAGCGATGATTGCAGAGACCTGTTTGTTTTCATAATCGCCATCTGTTTCACAGTTTCTTTTAGGTGCAGTCGGGCATGCTCTTTCTCTCTTTTCTTCTCTTTGGTATTTCGAGTGCAACGGGGAGGGGCATCATGCGACTCGGGGGCTGTTTAATCGAGTTCGCAGCATTCAACTTTCAATAGGGTTTTATGGTAAACTTGTGCAGGGCAATTCTTAATTATACGCATCTATTTGTGCCGTGTGTTTGTATTTTGTTTTGGGTGGGGTGGACAATTGGCGTGCCTTTGCTTGTGTTTGTGACAGGTGGCACCTCGGGGTGAGACTGGGTATGGATACGCTCCCTTTGTTCCGAACACCTGGTGTCCTCACTATTAGCTATAGATATTGATTCACAATCATGTTCTCATCTTATAGTCGTAATCCTACAAACGACACACGACGGTTTAATAGGAATATGGGTTTTAGATTTCTATTTGGAAAGATGATTTTAAGGTTAAGATATACACATATAATAATATTCAATAAACAAGTAAGCGAAATTTAAGATCATTTTATCAGTATATTTTTTAAGCGTGTGAGTTTAGTTTTGCGCCGCACTCAGTACTATTCCAGCCATATGGCGGCGGTCTGTAAATAATCGAATCTGGAACAGACAATCCAGTGATCAACAGCATGAGCATCGATCTGCGCAGTTTGGAACCGATGACATGCCTGAGAGCCTGACCACCTGATCCCCTTAGTCGCCTCTTACGACAAGCATGGGTTACTGAAGATTCATTCTAACCCGGACCTTCACGGGTTATTTTTAAAAATAAAGAATACATTCATTTTGAGTGATATATTTATAACCAGCTTCATCGATATATTTATTTATATTTATAACGCTGTATATGACAACAGACATTTGTTAAATGTTTACAGGCGTTGTTTCATCAGTTAGAAAAAACTGACTTTGAGTTTTGGTATTCTTCATTAATTTAACTCTTTCCTTAGAAAGCGAAAGTTTCAGGATGACCCGCCTTCAGAAGGTTCCTGTTACAAACAGCAATACCGAATGCAATAAAAATGCCAACGTCGAAAAATTATTAATTGATTTATCAACTCCCGGGAAGAAAAGCGTAACAAGGTTTAGCATGCAGAGAGACACCTGTGGCTGCATTTTCATTGGTTGTGGAATCCCTTGTGTACTGAAATACTCGTTGAGTTATATCTCCACATCAGAGATGCAGTCTTCTATAGCCAAAGAATATATGTTTATATGCGATACCTTCATATTGAAACGTTGAAGCATTACCGACTCCAAACACGAGAAGGCACCGTAAAACACATCGGACTTGAAAAAATGGTCAACTGGGAAAGAATATTGGTTAAGTCACTCACGCCAAATGGAACCTTGCGAAGCTTCAACCAGCAAAAGTGTAATAAAACGGAATCTTCTGTAAGGCTTGATACATATTTGCTCAATTTGTACAAATAATTGGTCAAAATTGAATTAACCCAACGTCTGCAGCGCGTTAATATTAAGAAAGAGACTGAATTATTTCATCCTGAAAAAAGGTCAACACGAATTCATCACGTCTTGTGACGGTATGATCTCCATGTGCCCATTGATAGCGTGCGTGTTGGTGAGATCCTGTCCAGCGATGGCAAGGCAAGCTGCGATTATGATCCCATGTGTTAGTAAGGTTAAACGTAGCAGGGTAGCTGTACAGATCAAACATCTCCTCGGATAAGATAACATTAGTCACTTGGCGACCATAACATCGGAAATGGCACACATTCAATTAAACAACCCAGGTTTTTATGTACAGGCATGTCGATATAAATTGTCCGAGTAAGCACGCACATTCTCCATTAAACCGACTATCTAATTCGTGTCTAAGTACCAATTATGTAATCCCATAGCTGCCCTTAAGAAACTTAATAGACTCATTAAAGTTGTTCATCCATCGGTTATATCTATAATTAAAGAAGTTCCTTCCTACTGTCTCGATGTCGTTATCATTGTCTATAACAGCATCATGTGCCATATCCCTATTGACGTATCTCGGGATGCAAGCAGTGTAAGAAAGTTTCGGGGCAAATGAAAGGTATTTAGCTAATGATCCAACCTCCTGCGAATAACATGATCCAATGTTGGGTAAATGAGGCCAGCATGGAAAATGAACCTGTTCACTTAGTAAACCCCTGTAATCAACTCTCCTGTCCTGCGCTGTTGTGTAGAGAGTGATTTTATTGGAGTCATTAAGGAGCCGTAGGTGACCCAGAATGTGCTGATCCTACATTTTAATGAGTGAGTGAGTGAGTTTGGTTTTACGTCATTTTCAGCAATATTTCAGCAATATCACGGCGGGGAACACCAGAAATCGGCTTCACACATTGTACCCATGTGGGGAATCGAACCCAGGTCTACAGTGGGACGAGTGAACACTTTAACCACTTGACTGCCCCCTCCACCCCTTACTTGTTAAGGATTGACGCTCGTGGGTGGAAGTCCATTGTGATGTTCAAAAGACTGTGTCCCTTTCTTTGATTACATGGCAAATGACTGCCATTTGACTGTATTGCATTATAGAGTCTGGACCAGACAATACAGTGATGGTCGAAAAGACCATCCGGCATCACGATTATTGATTTTGTGGAAACCCAAAACCACATTATGTTAATTTTCAGTATCAAGGCAATTATTTATTACTGTTTTTGTTATGGTTAGAATAGCAAAGGTCATGGAGTACAGAAACATGTCAGTACGCACCTGTCGTTCGTATGCATGTTCTGAAGTCAGTACAGTGCTAATATGTCATGATGACCAATTCTTGATGACATTGCAGTGTCTTGATGACATGGTTCAGTGCTAATTGTATCGATCATTCTGTTTTAAAATGAGTCAGTTAGAAACCAGTGTTTTCAGAAAATGCCCAATTTTACGGAAAATCATACAATATGCGATAAACCTGAAGCTGTTGTCCATAATGTACGTTTACTTGTTTACTCACCAACTTTGTGCTTATGGTTAGTTCGTCAGAAGAGTGGTTGTGTTTACTTAGTTACAAGGGTGGTTTTGTTTATTCAATTACAAGGGCGTTCTGTTTACTTTGTTTTATTGGTAGCTTTGTTAACTTCATTGCAGGGGAGGTTGTGTTTACTTCATCATATAAGTGGTTTTGTGTACTTCATGACATGGGCGTTTTGTTTACCTTAGATTATAAGTGGTTGTGTTTACTTCATGACATGGGCGAGTTTGTTTACCTAATTATTGTAAGTGGTTGTGTTTACTTCATGACATGGGCGGGTTTGTTTACCTTATTATTATAAGTGATTTTGTTTACTTCATGACATGGGCGGGTTTATTTAACTTATTATTATAAGTGGTTGTGTTTACTTCATGACATGGGCGGGTTTGTTTACCTTATTACTCAAAAGGGTTGTGTTTACTTCATGACATGGGCCCACAAGGTTACAATGTGTAAAGCCCATTTCTGGTTCCCCCCGTTGTTTTGCTGGAATATTGCTAAAAGCGGCGTAAAACCAAACTCACTCACTCATGACATGGGCGGGTTTGTTTACCCTATTATTATAAGTGGTTGTGTTTACTTCACGACATGGGCGGGTTTGTGTACCTTGTTATATGGGCCTTATTGTTTATTTCATTAAATAGGCGGTTGTGTTTACCTTATTATACTTCATAGTATGGCCGGTTTTGTTTACTTGATTATATGGGCGGTTTTGTTCATTTCGTCAGTCCCTTTTAGAACCATTCCTCTGTTTCTAAGCATGTTTTTCAAAGTCAGTGAAAGTGAACTTAAATGTGAACGTTAGAAAAAAACATCCACCAAGCTAACAGTCGAGTATGGCTGACAGGATACGTGTGTGACTTTGAATTGCCCTCTGAGACAATGAGCAAACTTTTCACTTGATTTGTTCATTTTAATGAGCACGGCGTAGAAAAGCGACACCAGCTGACAGCTGTTTTTCCCGTATTTCTTTATGAACCCAGTCAGTGGAAAATGACCTAAGAGTTGACATGTACAGTATCCTTGTTCTTAACGCACAACGGTCTCGATATATGCTAATACATATTTAGGTGATATATGTTTTTATTCAATTTCAGAAGTTGTATTTTGTAGTAATTTTCATGCAAAAGTAAAGTCGTGAAGTAGTTGGACATGTTTCAGTGAAATGTGCACATATCTCCGATGAAAGATAAAAGTTGAATGCAGATCTACTATTGCGTCTTTGGTTCAGCTGAAACAGGGAATCGGATTTGGGAATAAGAGACATTCATACTTGACAGCAACTTGCACACCACTTGACAAGAACTATATTCACCAGGGAAACTCGCAAGGAAACGTTAGTGAGCATATTGTTTTAATGTCAGGCTTGTCATCCTTCTTCTGTTGGTGGCCATATTGAGTAACCCCGGGTGGTTTGCTGTAGATACATTGCACAAGTCCTTGAAAGTAGTGGTGATAGTTTCCTTAGCAGTAAAAGCATTGCAATAATAATAATGTGTCCATTTATATAGCGCCAAACTCCACACTAGGTATGCTCATAGCGC
>VKKT01001067.1:202249-212548 GCA_008038995.1 Haliotis laevigata
TTCTCTCTCTCTCTCTCTCTCTCTCTCTCTCTCTATATATATATATATATATATATATATATCTCCCCCTCTGTTTTTATAATTTTGTACTTACCTGTACCAATATATTCTTGAAAGGTTTTTTTCCCTCGACGTAATTGTACCTAACTTCGACATAGTTCAATCTTAGGTTAAACCTTCTGGGTGCAGTTGTACAAAGCGATCGTAGCGCTAAGGTGATCGTAACTCCCATACTCCCATGCCTCGAGCATAATGCTTTAGATATTTCACATTACGCTTATTCTAACTAATCAGAACCAAGCATTCTTTAGTGCTATCGTAATGCTAGAACATTAAATAAAATCGAATATGTGACATTTAACATTTTAGCTTAAGGTCTATTATATTCCAATATTTCTTAATACGAAATGTCAACTGAAATCAGAGAGAGTTTAAAACTGCTTAAATTAGAAAATTTGACATGTTCTTCTTGTGTATACACTGTTAGTTAGTATTTCATTCCCTCAGATGTATCTGACATCCATAATTTCGAAAATTTCAGAAAAGGTCTTACAAGTATGTGAAATATTGTGCATGTGCTTGATTCAAACAAGCATGGTGAATTAAACCATACATGGATACTTCCAGGGGCTAGATGTGGAAGTTGTGTCGCTCATCTCGAAGATTCCGATTGCTTTATGGCAATCACAGTTTCCCTTAATTTCGACTACAACTACAAATATGAATAAGGAATAGGCCGAAAAACTGAAGTTAGGTGAAGCGCCAACTTAAAGGAGAGAACAGCCTTCCCGGTATACCTTTGGGATGTTTATGAAAAAGACACAACAGACACATGCAACAACCCCTTATCGCCATCACGTCGCTGAGCACAACACAAATGTCCCATACTGCCCCACAGCACTACCTACAAATACCTCAGACACCGCATTGGACTGCACAACACAGTAGCTCATGAACAGCCAGAGCATGAAGAAATGAAGGAATCAAGGAAGGAAGCTTCATGTAATGTCGTATCGTGTTTCATGGCGTGGCGTGGCTTAGCTTCGTATTACGGTTTACAGTTGCGTTGTTTTAGCGTTAAGGAACATTGTATTCCCAACAATATGTGAAGCTAATTGGTGATGTCCACCTGGGTTTCTTCAAATTAGTCATGCCCCACTGTTGTCTTCACATTAGTGGGAAGTAATTATCACTAATTCTACTACATCTTCAGCGGTGAGTTCAAACTCGTTGCCCCGTTATTTCATTCAGCTCCCACCTTTTGTGCATTCTTTTATTTCTCATCTTTCATAAACACGAAGATTTATCAATACATGTGTTCAATACTAGAAGACTGATGGTGGTTTCATGATCACCCGAAAGATTTCCGCCTTAGTCTTTCAGTTTGAAGAAATGGTGTAATATTGTTTGGTTGATGGCAGTAATCCAGTGGTATGACTGCGGTCTGTATATATCGATTTTTCATCAGACAATCCAATGATTGACATCATAACCATCGATCTACCCATTTTGGATTACCATGACATGCATGAACTTATTCATCGACTCTGACCACCCAAATTCGTCAGTGCTTTTTATGACTGAAGACCAGGATATTCATGGGTCAGAAAACTCAGTATACATGTAACTCTGTTGTCCTGATGTGAGTACATGATTTGGGTTCAAAATAGCTTTGAACAATAATCTAGTTATATTCAGCGTTAGATTTGGGAGGAAATAACGTAATGAGGCAGGTCTCAGCTTTTTACCGTTTTGGTCTCACCAACCACCACAGGCAAAGTGGTGGAAAAACCTAGAAGTATAACAGAGGCGAACCGGAATTCGAGCCCACATTCATACGTCACTAACAAGCTTTATGGAAGCAAAGCTGCACTGCGAAATTGACGACAGGGCCAGCAGAGTCCCCTGTTTTATCAAAATATGTATACAAACCACACCAACGACACACAAACACCACACCCACACCCACTGCTTATCCCATAGAAATACCGGTTTTTGTCAACAACATGGAGCACATATATACCTGTTCCCCGGGGCACATTTCATCACTGTTCATCTCAAGATACGTATCCCACTGTGTAAGAAGCTAGAGAGCCATTTATCGCTTAAGGCGGTCGAAAATAATGATACATGTGCAAGTCTACAGCTCCGTTCCCCAGAGAACTAGAGTGTGGAACTAGACAATGCATATGCAGTCATATTTGCTCGTTTATATGCTTACATGGTGCATACATAACGTAACTTGACGTGATATCCATAATTATCGGTATTTAATCTTTAGCAGTTACCGTTGCAGAATTTCTGCAAATAGTTTTTGTGAATAATTTTGTAATTGGATGAAACTGAAACCATAGTTGGAGGGTTATCATAGATACAAACATCATATACATGGATGCATATAGGATCATGTTTGCAATACACTTACGTGCACACCAAATTCACTGCATTCAGTTTACAGTGTTTTCATTGAGCTTTTGATACAAGAGGGAGGTGTGAAATGCCGTTTGTGAAATAACCCACGTGTATGTAATTTTGTGATGGCACTACTGTGCAGAATGACATGGCCATGTTGTAGGAAAAGAAAGTTGTCTGTACGAGGACCGGTAAGAATGGAACAAAGACCGACGCGCACATATAGCAAGTGGAAGGTTACGTTTACAAGTCACAACTCCTCCTGTGTTCGTTATATGATACACACGAGAAAAACTGGTGGTTGGTTTATATAGATGTTAACACGGAAAACATGCACGCATGATTCAATGAAACTGAATCCTGTAACATGTCTGCTTTCCTGATGGAGTGTTTGATACAAACAAAGGCGACTTGCATCGCCTTCCGCATGTATCAGGTCAAGAGCAGGTTGAAAGTCTTCCCGGCGAGTTCTATAGGGTTGCAGATGGGATGCACAGACTATGCAAGCAGTCCCTACTGGGAGAAAGATTCTCTAATCACACGGCCTCATACACAACAGACCGTAACACCGCGGCTAATGAAAAGAATTAAATCATTGAATTGCTGGAATTTCTTTAGGTGTCAATAGACGGACGAACTGGGTGCCACAGGGATGGTTACGATAACGTGTTGGAGAGGCTGCCATCAATAAGACACTAACGGCTTGCTACAGATGCCATCAAAACATCGATATGCCATTGATACTGCCAATGATCGCGCCGCGGAACAACTCAAAGCATTTAGCCACTTGCTTGCAATCGTGTTTGGTGGGCAAATACGTTGGTTTTCCGACAATATCGCTACAAGGGTCGACCGTCGGAATGATAGGCTAATCTTCTCGCGATCTTTAATAGGGCTGATTAGGGGGTGTCAGGGGGCGCGATTTACTACAGCGATTACGGGTCATGGTTGCAATTCGGACGAGGAAATAACGCCCGTATGTTCTGATCGTGCAATAAGAACTCCGCATCAATCAGTTCTGCAAGTTCAAAGCGTAATTTCGTCTTTGTAATGAAATTGTTGTGAATCACCGTTAATCTTGTACAGATGTGAAAAACCGGGCTTGATGTGGACTTTACCTCGGGGAAATGTACGTTCGCTTTGATGAGATGCGGAGACAATTCTGAAACTGTCTTATAAACTGTCTTCAAAAAGTTTCACTGAATTTGGATCATAGTTTCAGACTTTTTTGTGACTTTCAGAAAATATTTACCACAATGAACAGCCAGCGCTGACGGTTAAGTGGTGATTAACTCGTATTTGAAGATCGTCTTCGCAACGGTGATACAAATATTGTTCCTTCAGTGGCAATATAATGTAATTGACCTCTCTTGGTGCTGAGAGAGTCTTAGCGTTTTATTCCTTGTAAACCTATATTGTATGTCAATAGGTACATGGGAATGTTGCCATGCAGTTGTTGCCTTGTGAACTATGTCTTGCGTAGCATACTTCTTCATGATATTGGATTATGATTGCACTTTATGAGTATTCATAGCCTTGGATCGATTTGCTGGTTCATCATTAGCTTGACATCCGCACTAATCGCCGCGTGACGAGCAGCAAGGGGACAGTATAAATGGGTTTCACCGACTCAAGGAATCGATGTGTGTGACCAAGAAGACCAGTTGCCTACCTCTCCATCTTCTTCATCTGAATACATAGCTGAAACAGATCACGCATTACAATTTCCTGATCGCAGTTTGAAATACGTTAATGTTTGCTGCGATGTAATTGAAGTATATATTTCACAAAGGATTTGGAATTAAGGTGAATATGAGACATATATTTCAGGCGATACATAGCGTAAGAATATAAAACATGCTACTTATATCACTCTGAAAAAAGGTTCAACGCTGATCTGGAAGGTATTCTATTTATAGCACGGCGTGTCAGTTTCGACTGAAAGAGAAGAACCTGAAGAGTCAAAACGTGTACCACTTTAACAAAGTTAACAAGGGTAGATTACTGACAGAGCAAGAAACATCTCGTATAACCATGCATGCATGTGAAATATATGTTTCTTCATAAAGATACTAAACAGACAAACACATATATGTCCGTGGAAAGATAAAATAAGGTTTCCGTAAAAGTGTCAAAACAACGCTTCAATGTGCAGCAACCGGCATTCTTTAGATAGTCAGCGTCAGAGAAAACCTCAGGGATCAGTAAAACACCTTGGGCAAGAGGCAAGGTCACATGGCAATTTTGTAATGAGTTTGTGTTATTTTTAATATGCTTTTTCCACCACCCCTTGTGGAAACGTTATTTTACAAGCGTCAGGCACATAAAATGAATGACCTCGACATTTGAAATGAAAGATTAATGACTGGAATCGAATTTTTAGAGTGTATGCTTAATTCCCATGATTAAGACTGTCAAAATGTCAAATGTAAACATGACACTTAAACACTAACCTGATAACTTGTCTCTGATTGATTAGATGATACAATATTAATACAACTCTTTCTATTTGAGTATCACTTTGCAACATGAGTGATACAATGATCAGATCTGCTGATGGGGAGGAATGTCCTGTTAAAGATCAAACACACCAAGTAAGCATTCTGATGATCCTCTAAAGTTTAGTTCATAAAAATTAGATACTCTTTTCTAATGACAAATATTTACTGATATAACTAGTTCTTGGATTACAGTGTCAGTACTTAAATGATCAAAGTGTTATAAACTGCTGAAAGATTTCGAACGAATCGGAAAAAATATCAGAGTAAAAAATGTTCAACATTCCAACTAAATCACATTATCAATGGAGTGTCTTATTACTGGTCGTTGTAAGATCATCACAGTCTGCAAAATCATGCTCAATCCGCCCTGTCATATTATTCAAGAATTTCATAACACACGATCACTATTACTGGATGAGCATCTTACAATCTGTTCATGGGGGTCTTTCCCAAATCGCATCACCCGTAAACAAAGACTATCTATTATTGGAGGATGATTAAAAGGTGTCCGTCTCCCAGTCACTACAATCCATCTCTTCAGTTGACGGATAATAAGAAGTCCCATCTTCTCGAGTAAGAGCCTGATCCATCTTCACAATGCTGTGGCACTTTGCGTGTCTCCATGCTCTCTTAACTACTGGCTTTAACACCATTAATATCATTTCATATCGACCTTTATCTCATGGAGTGTCACTTAATGCCCACAGACTGTAAATCATACCCCGAGGCTCATCATACCTTGTATTGCAATGGGTACCTTTAGAGGACAGCGTGGGATCTTATCCATTATCTGTTGTCAGCTTAAATGTATACTTGGTTGTATATATATCTGGTGTGAATTGAAGATTTCATTTGGAATTTCCCAGTGTATCAGAATCTATCATTTGGTACTTGTTGAGTAGAACAACAGATAAATTCCTGTATGATTTTAAATCGGTATGGTGTAATTTATACTACAGAGGATTTGAATGCATGTTTAGGTATTGCCGTCTCTGTTCAATTATGTAGATCAAAAGCTATATGGCTGCCTAAACTATGCATACGTTTACATATAGGGTCTACATGTATATATATTCATTAAGGATATGTTTATTATGAATGAATACCTTTGAGTTTAAATCTATTTGTACAAGCACATGATTTGTTAGAATTTCGATTAAATGAACATGAAATGGTTCAGTTCGATTACAACAGAAGCCAAAGTGCATCGACAGTATTTTATTCTTTGGCTACAGAAATCTCCACAAAAGACGAATAGAGGCTTCCAGTTACAAAAGCTATACGGATAAAAGAAGTATTATTACATTTGTTCGATTCTCGTACAAAGTTAAAACCCGAAGATGTGTTTAGCAATATTTGTCGTTGTGGGTTGACGTCTTCGCTTGGAATAATGCTTGTTTAATTCATGTGATATGCTGAATAAAAGACGTGAACCATTCGTTCAAAGAATATATTTACAGGAATACATCCAACAAGTAACGGGCTTTGCATTCTGGTCAGTGATGTTTCAATTGTGTTAAGGTCATCCACAGTCTTTTGAAATATACTACTGATGATAATAAGCCGCCCTTCTGACACACTGGTAAATGCAGAAGGCTGCAGTGTTGGGGTGTTGGGGAGTTCTGGGCTGCGCGTAGAGGAGGCAAGGGCATCTGAGCTGCTACTGAGTTTCGGCAGCCTGACTGTGCTAAGACATCAACCCCTCTCTGATATCTTATATACTTTACAAAATCTGTTAATGATTATAATTAATATGACAATAATGTGTACTTAAATTGGGCTACCTTACGTACACGTACACAACATAATGGATAAAGTATGCACTGCAACGAATGCTTCCCGTGAAACGTTAAAACCTTAACTGCAAATGACCGGGTACTTGTCCACTGCTGGGTGAACACAGGGACCTTTGAGCAAAATCTCTTGCTTAAGATGAGCATAGATACCAAAGGATACCCGGAGCTTCGATGCTATATTTCACCAAACAAATGGGAGGTTTGAAAGTCACCCCAAATGTCACTGTTGTGGCCATACAGGTTCCTTATGCACCGATCTTAATATGAATCGGAAAATGACTTGTTTTGGTACCTTTTTATTTATAAGGGAATTGGCTGCATGGTCATCATCGATTGACATCAGATCATCAATAAGTTAAACTTCCTGACCAAATTTCCGTGTTTTAGCTTTGCCGATCTGAACTGAAATTTCGATGAGCAACAGAAGCACAACTGGTGCCCCGGGGACACAGTTAACGTAACAAGTAACAAAATGATAGGATGGTCGCAACTAAAAATGATTTAATTACCGAATAAAACATATTTATGAATATTCGATGCAAATTTCTGTTTAAATTCTCAAGCAAACATGGTCTCTCTATATGTGAATTCTCACAACAAAAATGATCTTTCTCCGGAATGCTATGACATCATAATACCATGGATGACGTCACATGCTTCACATGCAAGAAGAAATCTGGCTAGCAAATATGTGATTGGGAAGGAAACAAAGGCTCATCAAGATGGGTATTCATACACACTGAAAAGTCAGAATGATTTGTGGGATCCAATCCCACAACGTTCAACAACGTTCAAAAGCAATTCGACTCAAGCACATACTCTCATTTAAGTCACAGTCGTGTATGATTTGATCACGACCTTGAAATTGTGTAGTGTACGGTGCCGTGGCGTTCGGAAAGGTTCCAGTTCTCAACCACACGTATTTTACACACTGTAGTTCACCTATTGCTGTAGGGGCGGTGGGGTAGCTTAGTGGTTAAAGCGTTCAATTCCCTCACGACGAAGATCCAGGTTCAATTTCCCACATGGGCACAATGTGTGAAGCCCATTTCCCGGTGTCCTCCGCCGTGATATTGCTGGAATATTGCTAAAAGCGGCGTAAACCGTCCCTCACTCACCTATTGCAGTGGCACTGTCGGTTTGTACTCTTATGTTTACCAATCTTCCGATAATTCCTGTTGTATCATGCCTTGTCATTTCAAGAGATGTAATCAATCTTTCCCTATGATATGGTTGCCGTAAAGGGCTCATAAGAAGCAGAGACAGAATTACATACATAATACATGCAATGTGTCAGAAAAATTGTGTCCCACTGAACTAAGCACGTACTTGCAATGATGGGTTGTGATGCTTGCATATGTCAAACAGTTTGACCCTGGGTATAAACCGCATTTGCATCGTCCATCAAGTGGTAACATGTGTTTGTTCAGGATCTGGGTCTACCAGAAGAATTCGTTTTCATAATAGATGCAGATTAATATGTGTTGTTGCTATTGTCTCATTTCCTGTTATCTCTATTTGATAAAAATGTACATGTTAAGGCCGGTGAAAACAGTGATAGTTTCCTGTAATAAGTATTCAGTGTCTAAAAGGATGAGTATGCGTGGACAAACTGTATTGTATAGCAACACCCATTGGTGTAGCATTGAAATGTCCTTGTAAATTATGTTCGTCTGTTGTATTTAGGATACCAGTATAGATATATTTTATATTTCTTTTAAATAAAATTTAGTTCAGGCACTCATCTCGATCACATTCGGTATCCAGATGTAAGTCTGAGGTTATTGCAGACAATATCTCTACAGAAACTTCCATTATCATATGCAAATGATGTTTGCACTCATTTACATGTATGTTTTTCTTGTGATAGCTGGCGAGCTGATAATTTGCATAAATACTATTTTTCGAAGTTGCACGTGTGGAAGTGAAGCAACTGTTCTTGATAGAGTTATAAGCGTGAAAATTACGCCAAAGTATCATTTTTTTCCGCATAAAATACGTAATAAATACGACAACGTGTCAAAATTAATTTTCTGGACCAACACCAAAGTCAATAAGTCACATGAACGTGTCTTAAAGCCTAGTCCGCGTTAAATCGCCATACGAAGGCATGAATAGCCTGTACCAATATTTGTAGATTTTACAAAGGATCAAATCTGGGCTTCAGGAAATGCAGCCTTCTCTAGCTGGTTCTGTGTTGGGGAATCAATGCTGAGCGACGGCCTCCGACATTGATAAAACGTACACTGTATTAACAGACATTTCTTCGGCAACAAATGGGATCCCTTGAGTATAGAGGCCGAGTTTTTGACTTAATTCCATTACACGGAAAGTTCTCATATTGGATTGTGAAGCAAAAACTTGGGACATGTTTTTAAACTGTTCCCTTTTGTACTGCCAAGCTTTTGAAACTCATCCTGTAAATTGTAATAATTGGCTGAGACGGACCATGTGACACGGTTTGGTGTTGTGGATCTTTTTGTATTTTGCGAGGTTTACTGGGGATATCTTTGACGCTAGCTACATGCATTTGTGCAGGTCAAATATATCAGGAAACCATTTAGTTCATGATTGCTGTAAGAAGACGTTTAGTTCATGATTGATTTAAGAAGGCCTTGATGCCAAATTTCCTTAAACCCTTAAAAAAGGAACATATTTTGTAAACTCTGACTGTTAGTCATGGAAACCCAAATCGCATTTCACGTACATTTGATTAAGCCAACAAACTGTTGTTTACAGCAGCAAAAATGATTGGCATTTGAAAATGTACAAGACTTAAACTATTAAAAAATTCTGAAAACTGCAAAACATGCGAAATCCAAATATGTCAGAGGGATATACCACAGTGACCTATCTGAAGGACAAAAAATAATATCTTTCCATACATCGATTGTAACTCTTGAACACAAAAGGCTAAGAATATCTAATGCTGAAATGCGTACATAATTACAAGCGTGTGACTAGTTTATGACGCGTTCCTAGGTAACACGGTTTTATGTTGATAGTGAGTCAGACATTATCGATCAGAAAATAACTTGTTTATTACCCTTCATCATTACGTTTTGGAAAAGAGATGCACGACAAGTGTGTTGAAGCATTGGGTACTTGTGTATTGAGGATGGTTGGGTGACATTTAGTCTCTCATGCACCTGATTACTTCGTGGGATTCAAACTATGTACCGCCTGTTGCAATGCATGTATTTCGAAGATTGCCGTCAAGTAAGTTAGCATGATAGATTACGCGTTACATTGTGTCTTCACGACAGATACTACCTGTTATTTTACGAGTAGTGGTGGATACGATGAAGTTCAAACTAACTGCTACGCTATTATATTCACGCACTGGTGACACCGCAACAAATATACAACTGTGAAAGCACTGCATCTACATCTAAACCCATTTCTGGTGTTCCCCGCCATGATATTGCTGGAATATTGCGTAAAACCAAACTCAGTCAGTCAGTCAGCCTACATCTAAGCAACTGTGATAAGCCTACCATATGTATGCAACTGTGACACTACCACATGTATGTAACTGTGAGAGTACTACGTGTATGAAACTGTGACGCTTCTACAGGTATGCAACTGTG